>QFEU01001808.1:517-20534 GCA_003316345.1 Tricholoma terreum | reverse complement strand
CAAAAGCACAAGTGCACAGGTCGAAGAACAAGCACCCGGGGGCGAAAACAAAGAACCCAATCCTGTCGCCATGGTCACCAAAGGAACATCACCAACACAGAACCAAATGCGGCCGCTCACCAGCCAAGGAGTAGAACGACGGTCAAAGAAAGAACGCGAAGAATGGCGAACACTGATACGGCTACCAGCAAAGAGACCACGGGGCGAGACAGCAGAAACACGGGCGGAAGCCATACGTGCAAACTTAACGGGGAACCCAAATTCCCTGCCGAGGGAAGTCCCAAATCCAGAAAAACCCCACTCCCACACACTGCTTACTGATCCCATTAAACCCAGCGAAACCTGGACGATAGACGAAACGGCAGGAACACTCGACACAGAACCTGGAGCAGAGCAACCGATGCTAACAAATGGCCTCGACAATTCAATACTCACACGCCAAATGGACCCATTTAAGCCAGGGCGAGTAGAAGCCATACTCTCCGAAGTCACCATCGGCACTGACTTGGACGACGAACAACGCACTAAGGTGATACAAATGCTTGAGGAGCACGCAGACTGCTTTGCGCTAGCCATGGGGAAAGTAACAGCAGTACCAGGGGCAACTCACAAGCTAAACATACCAGTCGGCACCGCATTCAAGACGAAGGTCAACCAGCGCCCATTGACAGGTCCACAGAAAGAGTACTTCAACAGCGTCCTCAACAAGATGCTCGAAGCCAGAATCATCACCCCCATTGACCACAAGGACGTCAAATGCTGCGGGGCAACAACACTAGCAAAGAAAGTACATGAAGGCGGAGGGCGCACCATCGAGGAACTACAACACCGCGTAAACGAGGAATGCATAGAAGCCGGGTACCCCGACTTCTTCAAAGGCTCTGCCCCACCAAACCCCAGCCAAGCAGAAATGGCAACCAACGAACAGCAGAACAAATGGCGAGTATGCCAAAACTTCACCGAACTCAACAAGGTCACAAAGGTCCCACCAATGCCACAGGGCGACATAAGGGCGAAACAGCAACGGCTTAGCGGACACAGGTGGGTTAACATGTTCGACTTCGCAGCAGGGTTTTACGCGTGCGAGATCGGGATAGAAGACCAGCCGTACGTCTGCTTTTACGTCGAAGGAAGGGGGTACTTCTGCTACAAACGGATGCCATTCGGGCTAACGGGTGCACCGTCCACATTCGCCGAAATGACAGCCCAAGCACTCGGCGATCTCGTAGGAACACTTTTCAAGCTCTTCGTGGACGATGGAGGGATGGCCGGGGATGACTTCGAAACGACATTAGCAGACCTCAGAACCCTGCTAACACGCGTCCGGGAGAAAAGGCTGTCCCTGTCTGCAGCTAAGTCCAGCTTCTTTATGACAGAAGCAGTATTTGCAGGAGCACGAGTAGGACCAACAGGAATACGCCCCGACCTCACAAAACTCACCGCCATAGTCGACTGGAAACGGCCCACTGACCTCCAAAACCTTGCCGCATTCACCGGACTAACAGGGTACTTCAGGTCCCTAGTAAAAGGGTATGCTGTAATAGCACAACCACTTACCGACCTAGCGCGAAACGCAGACATACCAAAGGGCAAAGGGAAGGCAGCGTACCGCCGCGCCATGAAAGGCTACACCCTGGACGGCCATTGGAAACCAGAACACCAGAGGGCATTCTTACGGCTGAAAATAGCACTAACATGTGAACCAGTCCTCAAAGGGCCAAGATTCGACGGAACACCCTTCATTATCACAACAGACGGGTGTAAATTCGGCTTCGCAGGTATGCTGTCCCAACGCCACAGTATGGTAATGCAAAACGGAAAAACCATCACGCACACACACCCGGTCGGGTTCTGCGGCAAACGAACCTCTGAAACAGAAGAGAAGTACAAGCCCTACCTCCTCGAGTTCGCAGCACTGAAGTTCGCAATGGACAAATTCTCTGACATAGTCTGGGGGTACCCAGTCGAATTGGAAACAGATTGCCAAGCCCTACGCGACCATCTACTCAACGACAAGCTCAACTCCACTCATGCACGATGGAGGGACGGAGTCCTCGCCCACCAAATCATCGACGTACGACACCGGCCTGGGCGCCTCAACCCAGTTGCAGACGGAATCAGTCGTAAGTACGTCAACCTGCCAAAGGAAAAAGGGGACGGGCACGAATGGACAGTAAGCGAAGACTGGGAAACAAGAACAGGCCTACAAAACGACATCCTCCATATCGCAGACGCACCAATCTATGATGAGCTCAAGGCCCGGTTCGCCAACGAAAAGGTATTCCTAGGAATAATACAAGCGCATCTGGAGATGGATCACGGTAAGAGTGTGAGGGAGAGAAGGGGAGCAAAGCACAGGGGGCAAGGGTACATGATCGAAGAGGGGAAGTTGTGGAAGGTGGGAGACACGAAATCGGTACGGGCAAGGGCAAAGGTAGAATGCGTCCCACAGTCAGAAGCAACCGCAATAGCCTGGGAGGTCCATCGCAACAACGGTCACTTTCATCGAGATAACATGAAGATTGCACTAATGGACAGAATAGCAAGCCCCGGCCTTGACAAGTCAATAACCAAGGCTATCCTGGGCTGCGGGAAATGCAAAGGCCATGGGCTGAAGCACCTCCACTCACTGCTAGAACCAATAACCAGGCGGCACCCATTCGAACTCATGGTCGCTGACACCCTAACCATGCCCAAAGGTAAAGGAGGATACACGAAGCTCGGTTTGTACATCGACACCTACACAAACCACCTATGGGTAGACAAGCTAAAAGGAGCCGCTACGGGTAATACAACGACCAAAGCGCTCAACAGTATTTGCACGAACTTCACGAAACCCGAAATGCTAATGGTGGACGGAGGCCCCGAGTTTGACAACACAACACTGCGCGATGCATGCGAGGCACACAACATCAAGCTCCGCATTCTACCAGGGTACTCACCGTGGATCAACGGGTTGGTAGAAGGGATGAACGGGAAATTGCTAGGAAGGCTTAAAAGGATGTGTTCGCCAGACTTAGGGGAGGACAACTACGAGAACATGGCAATAGAAGACATACCAGCAGCATGGCCAGACCACCTGGCAGCCGCAGTCAAATCACTCAACAACCGAATAATACCCCACCTCAAGTTCTCACCCAAAGAACTACTACTAGGCATCGTCATCAACACCAGTCGCACACCCAAAATCAACACCACAACCGAACCTTCAATAGATGACATTACATTACAAATGGCCTACGTCGACCAACAACGGATGGACAGGTACGCCCAAATCATAGACCACGCCTCCAAACGGAAGGCAGCATTCGACAAAATTGTCCTAGGAAAGGCTCCCAGGGAAGTCATATTCAAGGCCGGACAGCTCGTACAGGTTTACCGGAGTGATCTAGATTACACGTTCAAAGCAGTCAGGAAGATGGAACCAAAGTGGTCAGCACCACGGCGCGTGACAAGCCGCGACCGCAATTCCTACAAACTAGAAACCCTCAAAGGGCTCCCCATCGGAGGTCGATTCACAGCCCGAAGGCTTCGGCGGTTCCTTCCCAGGACAGGCACGACATTGCACGAAGCACAAGCAGCGATAGAGGAACAGAGGGAAAAAGAAGAAGCAGAGGAAGACCTGGTACCAAAAGCCACACAGGGGAAGAATGAGGACGATTGGGAGAGTATCGCAGAATGAAGAATCGCAATGAGGGCATTGCTACATTGGGGTGGGGCACATGTAGCAGTGAGCGCGGGCAGCCAGGAGCGCTACACGACCATAGGCATGAGAACGGGAGAACAGGAGCACAGCGAGGCAGCAAAGGGCAAGGATCAGATTAGATTAGATAGGTGGCTGTGCAACCATGCTTATGCAGAGTAGAGTACGTGTGGACAGAATCATCCTTGACGAGCACTGCATCCCCAGCGGTCTGATCTGCCGGCTCCAACGGCAGCGGCAGGCAGACACGGCAGCGGCCACCAGCACGGCAGCGGCAGAAAGACGTGGCAGCGGCCCTGAAAACTTGCACCGTCCAGTACATTGAAATAAAAACTTACACCATGGTCAGCATTTTGCACATCGAACTGAAGCTTCTGGCGGTATGCTTCCATTGCCTGATGGGTAGCCGGAATCATAAAAGGGGGCACAATATAATGCTGGCCATCATCAGTTGTGATCTGGACAAAGCCCTCGGGAATGCCGTCCACCTGGCTTTGCTGCCGAGTGTTCATTGCGCACAGATGGGTGTACTTAACACTGAGGAAATTGAGATAACAGAGTGTGTAATCAATCAGTGATATGATTGTTGAATCAGTACCTATGACGTTGTTATTTGTCGATATTTATTCCATCCTGTGACGTCTGTTGATCGACAACGTGATCGTTGATTTTCATCTTTTCACACTCACATTGACAAACGATCAACTGCCGTCCCCGTCCCATTGCCGATCATGAACATGAACATTACACCACAGCAAGTGCTCGGGGAAATCAGAAGCATTGAAAATGCAATCCGGGCCGGTGATAGGTTCCCTTAGCACCTCGAGCTCTACAAACGCACTCCGAACGCATTCCCATACCTCCTACATTCCGACATTAGTGCCCCGAACACCTGCGAACACCCGCGAACTTCGATATTTCCTTTCGAACTTCCCCGAATAACTTCAAACATCTTTGAACTATTTTGGACGCATTCGGATGACACCACAGCTTATTACAAATCTTCGGACGTGCACTACCCATTACCCGCATTATGTTAAAGCCTGCATCAAACGATTCCAACATATGAACACAAGGCGACACGATGGTTAGGATGGAATGAGGCGTTTCGCAAATATGCAAGAGATATTGGAACAACAGAGACAGCACAGTTTGATACATTTGGTTTGATCCTATCGCACACATGTTGTTGAACTCATTTACTTATGATTTATCTCTTGTTCATCGTTTGATGTAGAGATGTTTTCCTTGCCTCATGTCTTGCCTCATGTTTCTATTCCCCTTTTGGTACTTTCTCTTTAAAACATATATAATCTTGTACTAGCTACTTGATAAGAACAAGAAATCGTCTTCACCTCACATCATATCAGAGCTAAGAGTTCAGCTCTTCAGTCAAGCTTATTATTCGTCTCTAAGTTCTGCGAACTATCGCGAACTTCTTCGAACCTCGTCGCACCCATCGAAACTATCGTCTATCGTCTATTATCGTACAACATCGTTCGCCCATCTACATCTACCCCAACAATTGCACTCCCGCCTCAGTCACCTCGTCCATATCGCCCCGTAACCATCTTCGAACTACTTCGAACTTCTTCGGAACCCGTTCGCACACCTTCGCACACCTTCGCACTACTTCTAAACTACTTCGCATCCATTTCGGCCATCGTACCAGTCGTCCGCTCATCACCGGTTATACGCGGTGATCATTAGAACGCCTCGCACCCTTCCTCTAACTTGTGTTATACCAGACATAGCCTTTTAGGTCCATTTGTTTGGGTTTCTGGGTCGAGTATCATCATTTTGGAGCCCACCGCGAGGGTCACCTAATCATTTCATCGCCAAGCTCGTCTCGCATTCCTCGGCTTCGGCCAACAGCAGCTAGAAATCTCCGCATCCGAACTCGCGAAGCCTTCGCCTCTCTCGAAATGACAGAGGATATCCTAGTACCAGTACCAACCCCCGAAGCAACTCACCAACACTTACTTCCAACTCATTCGACTACTCCAAATTCTCCAACATTACCCTCTTCACCCCAGATTCTACCGATAACTTCGACCCCTCTACCCTCGATCATCCAAGTCCTAACTCCAACCCTACAAGCATTCATGGTCAATCCGGTTATGCCAGCCCGCGGTCATTCGACTGCACCAAAATTCGATCTGACCAAGCCCCGAGAACTTCGCAGGTTCTTCGACGAACTCGAACTCTTGTTCACCGCTTGCGCGGTTACAGATTCCGACCTCATGAAGAAGCACGCCTGCATATACGTCGACATCGACTCCGCCAAACTATGGGAATCGCTCGCGCAATACGCAACTGGGGTCTCATTCGGCGAATTCAGAAAGGCCATACACAAGCTCTACCCCGGTTCCGAAGATGAACAAAAATGGGCAATTTCGGACATGGACAAGGTAGTTGGCGAACAGTTGCGCATTGGGATATTCGACGTGAATGACTTAGGAATGTATTATCAGTCATTCTACAACATCACCCAATTTCTTCGCACTAAAAATAGGATCTCGGACGCTGAACAAAGCAGAGCTTTCATTCGTGGCTTCCAACCCGGCTTATGGACACAAATCGCACGACGCCTTGAGCTCAAATTCCCCGACCACTACCCCGACGACGCCTACCCACTCCAAGATATCCATGACGCAGCACTGTTTGTTTTAGCAGGAACCGCAACTTCGAATCAGCACACCGGCCCCACTCAAAACACAACTGCATCAGCATCTACTTTGAGACCAGCACCATCGACACACGTCAAATCGGAAGACCTGGCACTTATCCTCGACAGATTTGCAGCAACTATCGCCACCGCTATTGCAAGTTCGAAAGCCAGTGGAACGCCTCGAGCCGGTCCTGGACTTCGCCAAGAACAAAGCAAAGCTTTAATTTGTATCTTTTGTGGGCTTACCGGACATTTTATCAGCGATTGTCTAACCTGCCAGGCCTATATCAACGATGGAAAATGCAAGAGAAATGCAGAAGGAAAGGTTGTTCTTCCTAACGGAAGCTTCGTTCCACGCAGCATTCCCGGTCGATTCATCAAGGAGCGAGTCGACGAATGGATCAGGTGAAACCCTGATGTTGCCATCGTCCCAGCCCTCATGTATGGTATCGCATCTTCGCCAGTGTCGACCCCAGGAATTTATCAAATCACCGACATCTCGAAGAATACTGATGAACGAATCTCAGCCCTCGAAAAAGAACTATTCGCACTTCGCAGTGGTAAACCATTTAATCGAACTGATACTCGCCACATAGCTTCGACACCGCAACCACCTATTTCCCGGCCTTCGACTTCAGCCGTTCCCGTACCAGCACCGACTGTACCTGTTCGAACCACGGCACCAGCAGCATCTACGACTACGATCCCTTCGGCCTCGACTTCGCAAATTCCTATTCACCCATACGCCGGCACCAAAGAAAACTCGTATCTACCTCCACACGAACGAAACTTCGCAAGCGGATCAAAAGGCAAAGAACGAGAAAACCCTTCGCACTACACCTGCGCACCGATTCAAAATGAGACAATCGCACAAGACATCTTCGCCCGCTCTATGAAAACGCCTATCGTCACGTTGACCTCGGAAGAACTGCTTTCACTATCTCCCAAAGTGCGTACTAAATGGAGAGAACAGGTCACTTCAAACCAGGTCCAACACGAAAGCAACGATGCGACACACATGCTCGACGAAGACGCCATCATTATCGCTGACCCCTACGAAACCTACATCAGCTCTCTTCACCCTGGCCAGATCCCCGAACCGTTCGTCGTTGCTAAAGACTCACACTCGATTCGAGCCGTACAGATGGATGTTGATGGCAATAACACCGTAGAAAGCGTCATCGACCCCGGGTCATCCATTATTGCGATGGCCGAAGATATTTGTCACAAACTCGGCCTTGCATACGACCCAAAAATCTGCCTTCCGATGCAGTCAGCTAATGGTGGTATTGACGAAACTTTAGGATTAGCTCGAAATGTACCCTGCAAGCTCGGCTCCATCACCTTATACTTGCAGATCCACATCATCCATGACCCAGCCTATGATATACTTCTAGGACGCCCTTTCGATGTGCTTACCGAAAGTGTAGTTCGAAACTATCGCAACGAAGCACAGACAATCACCATCTCCGACCCAAATTTGACCCGCTCCGCAACCATCCCCTCCATACCGAGGTCCCACCGTCGCAGAAAGATTGTTCGTGAGGATTTTCGTATCTAGAGGACAAGGTTTCGGACGACAATCAGTGCGCTTTCATCATTTCGTTCGACCATTCTAATTCTTCCATATTTATTGAACGCACTGCAAATATTCCCGAACTCGACTCCTCGCCTTCTTCGACCTCGATAACCTTGTCCGATATTCTCTCTGAACTATATTTATCAGCCTGCGACGTAATCAGAACAACTACAGGAGCCTCGACGACATCTCTATCTATGCAAGACCTTCCGATCATATACTCTTCCAAGACAACCGACAATCTCTACCCTACCTTCGCCACAACAAAGAAGAAATACAAGCCTGTTGCCCTAAAAGTTCGTCCAGTCATCACCGAATTACCTGACCGCTTCCGCATCATCCGAAATATCACCGGTGATCCCCTCGAACATATGCCATCGCTCAATCCTCACCCGCCAGCCTTCACCCCATCACCCCGCTACGATGCCGAACGTAAGGAGATCGTCGACCAGAATTACCCCGGCGATTTCCTATGGCCCGAAGAACGTAACTTAATGCACGACTTCATCCGAAAACACGAAACAGCTTTTGCATGGCACGAAAACGAACGAGGCAGCTTCTGAAGCGACTTCTTCCCGCCCATCAAATTCCCAGTCATCCCACAGACGCCTTGGGTGCAGCGCAATATTCCGATCCCACCAGGCATCTACGAAGAAGTTTGTGCCATGATCAAGAAGAAGATTGAGGCAGGCGTCTACGAACCTTCAAACTTGTCATACCGATCACGATGGTTTTGCGTTACGAAGAAAGACGGCAAATCACTTCAGTCAGTACATAGTCTCGAACCCCTCAACAAAGTCACGATACAGCATTCCGGCGTCGTCCCCATCCCCGAACATATCGCCGAACAATTCGGAGGACGCGCATGTGGTGGAATGTTGGATCTCTATGTCGCATTCGATGAAAGGAAAGTCGCAGAATCTTCGCGCGATCTCACTACCTTTCAGACACCTTTCGGAGCACTTCGCATCATCACTTTACCGATGGGTTGGACCAATTCAGTACCGATCCTCCACGACGACGTCACCTACATCTTACAGCCCGAAATCCCGCACATCACCATACCCTACATTGATGACACACCAATAAAAGGTCCAAAGACTCGATACCAGCAACTCAGCGGTTCGTACGAAACCATTTCGCAAAACTCAGCCATTCGACGTTTCATCTGGGAGCACTTCGAAAACCTCAACAGGGTAGTCCAACGCATGAAGTATTGCGGAGGAACATTCTCTGGTCCAAAGCTTTTCCTTTGCGTTCCCGAAATAACTGTTTTAGGACACCGTTGCAACATTGAAGGCCGCATGGCAGATCTGACACGCATTGACGCAATCCAGAAGTGGGGGCCGTGTCAAACCCTCACCGAAGTCAAAGTGTTCCTAGGAACAATAGGAGTCTGTCGTATCTTCATTCAGAACTTTGCTCATCGTGCTGCAGCCCTCATTAACCTCACTCGCAAAGATGTCCCCTTCGACTTCGGACACGAACAAATCGCAGCACAAGAGGACCTCAAACAGGCCCTACTCAACTCCCCAGCACTTTGCGCTATCGACTACACATCTTTGGCCCCCATCATCCTATCAGTCGATACTTCGTACATCGCTATCGGCTTCTTCCTCACCCAATGCGACCCTGAAAACCCTCGAAAGCGCTACTACAGCCGTTTCGGATCGATCATGCTCAACGACCGCGAATCACGATTTTCTCAGCCCAAGCTCGAACTCTACGGACTATTCCGTGCCCTAGGCGCACTTCGACTCTACCTTATTGGCGTTCGCAACTTAATCGTGGAAGTAGACGCAAGATACATCAAAGGAATGCTATCGAATCCTGACATAGCACCAAGCGCCAGTATCAATCGTTGGATCGTTTCTATTCTCACCTTTCACTTCGCTCTAGTCCACGTTGCAGGAATGCATCACGGCCCCGACGGTCTTTCGAGACGTCCAGCACAAGATGAAGACGAGACCATAGATGACGAAGAAGAATTTGGCGATTGGATCGACCAGCTTCACAGTTTCGTACACCAAATCAACCCGATCACACCTCGAAGAACTCCTTATCAAACCATCGACTCGACCTTCGCCCTATCTTCGGATTTTAGTAAGGGGGAGGATTTCACCTATAACGAAATCCCACGCTCCGACAACTCAAACAGAGACGATGCACGAATACTTCGTGTACGAAAATGGTTAGATGACATGGTGCGACCCTCAGACTTATCGGACGCAGAATACACTACCTTCATGCGATATTGCACCAAGTTCTTCCTAGATTCGGGCAGGCTCTGGAGAAAGGACTCCCATGGGGCACACAAAATCGTCGCAACCCCTGAAGCTCGGATCGCCATCATCAGAGGCGCTCACGACGACATCGGCCACAAGATGATCTTCGCAACGAAATCGCACATCGCCCTACGATTCTGGTGGCCGAACCTCAAAGCAGACATCGCCTGGTATATTCGGACGTGCCACATCTGCCAACTTTGACAAACACGAAATCTCCTCATTCCACCAACAGTCGACACTCCTGCCCCCCTCTTCGCAAAAGTCTACATCGACACCATGCACATGCCAACGTCCGGCTCATTTCGATACGTCGTTCAAGGTCGATGCTCACTCTCCTACTACCCCGAATTTCGCATGTTGCGCAATGAAACTGCAAGAACCATCGGAGACTGGATCTTCGAAGACATCATATGCCGGTGGGGTTCGCTAAACGAAATCGTCAAAGACAACGGCCGCGCGTTTATTGCAGCCCTTGAATATCTTGCAAAACGCTACCACATTCAACATATCCAAATCAGTGGATACAACTCACGCGCAAACGGCCTTGTCGAAAGAGCCCACTTCGACGTTCGACAATCGTTATTCAAAGCCGTAGATGGAAACCAAGAAAAGTGGTCTGTTGGGACACACTCGGTGTTTTGGGCAAAACGAGTAACAGTTTGTAAACGGATGGGTTGCTCACCCTACTTCGTAATTACAGGCTTGCACCCCCTAATTCCCCTCGACATTTCGGAAGCAACATACCTCCAGCCTCCTTCCGAATCCATCCTATCCTCCACTGACCTCATCGCACGAAGAGCCATCGCCTTACAAAAATGTTCTGGCGACCTCGAAGACCTATACTCAAGAGTCTACACTGCACGACTCGAAGCAGCGAAACATTTCGAACTTGTCCATCAGCGAACTATTCGAGATTACAACTTTCAGCGAGGCGATCTAGTACTCATGCGTAACACACAGATCGAGAAGTCACTCAATCGCAAAATGCGCCCTCGATATTTAGGCCCTCTCATTGTCATCGCACGAAACCATGGCGGCGCCTACATCCTCTGCAAACTTGACGGATCGGTACTTCACCGCCCAGTAGCCGCCTTTCGCATACTCCCCTACCTCGCACGAAAATCAATTCCCCTCCCACCCGACTTCCTCGACATTGACGAAGATCGACTCGAAGCCCTCTGAACCACCTCTGAAGTCGACGACGACCTCTACGAAAACATCCCCAATGATTATCCACAACCCGAAAACGAATAAAGTCTATCCTATTTTATTTTTCCTACCTACGTTTACCTTCTCTCTCCTTTGCTTATAGTGTACTATACAAGACGCGATATCGCAACCTAGCGTGGTCGCGCAAACTCTCTAATGGGTTTTTCGGCCATGATGATCTACTGAGCCTTTCCCTTATCTTTCTCTTTCGTCTCATCTTCTCGTACGATATGTCTCTTCGAGCCTCGAATGATATTCTGTCTCGAACTTCGCGCATTTCCAATTGCATCGTTTCATCTATTTATCTCTTTTCCATCAACTCAAAGTCTTATTGTTTCGCTTATTCTCTCTCTCCAAAAGACCTTCGAAATATTATTTAACAAAAACAAAACAAAAACGACTATCTACTCTTTTAACAAGAACTCCAATCCCTCGATTTCCTGTGCCAGCATCTCCAGCTCCACCTTCTTATGGACCAAACTCTCCGTGATGATCTTCCGACGGAGCCCCGATGCCTCGTCGTCTACCGGAGTCGCCTCCCTCGCCCGTACCTCCTTCACCTTCCCCTTCGTCGCGCGCTTTGACTTATCTTCGGCCCGCGACGGTCCAGCAATTGGGACCTCGATCGGGTCTTCCACCTGAGTTCACAAAGCTACTTCGAAACGGTTAGTTCGAGTCGCGAAACGTCCACAACGGATTTTCATACCTGGTTTAGGGTGCAGGGCTCGCTTCGCCCCTGCCTTCTTCGTCGTCTCACCCCTTCAAATCCCCCTCCGCGACACCCCCTGCCAGTAACACCCTTGCGCCTCTGCCAAACACTTCATGCACTTGGCGGCCCCTTCCTCGACGTTGCAGACAGGCTGCGACTTGAAACTCATGCAGCGATCGCACTATCGGATATTTAGTTCGACTGAGTTGCGACGAACTCGAAGCGAGCACTTACCGGACCCTCGAACTCAAGCAACTCATCCTTCCCGGTCTTCGAATGCTTCGGAGGCCCCTCGACCTCGTCCTCGCCCTCGTTATCCGTCACGACCTCGTGCTCCTTCCTCTTTCCCACAGCACGAGCAGGGATCTTGACGATGATGGGCTGCTCTTCGACACCCGTCTCCTCCCGTTCGATCGCTTTAGCCTCCGCCTCAAACTCCACGTTCCGCTCCTTCAGGCCATCTCTCGACAGTGTCTTCGCACGAAACTCGTTCAGGACCGAACGACGGGCCTCAGCCAAAGCGCTCTTGCATTGCGCGATCCTGGCGGCCTTCCGTTCCTCGGCGACCCGCTGTGCTTCCGCTGCCTCTTCGAGCCTCTTCACCTCCTCCTCCTCCTCCTCTTTGCGTCGTCTCGCCTCCTCCATCTCCTTCGCCTCCCGCTCCATGTCTTCTCGCAACCCCACGAATAGAAACTCCCCGCCCCATGCCACCCAGTCACGATGCGCCATAGGTGTGAACACTGCGACGACCTCATCAAAAACCTCTTGCACAACTGACCCGCGCTCCTCTCCTAGGCCGTCGGCCATCTCGTCGTAATCCCGCTATTCGAGAAAATCAGCCCTATACAAACAATACGAAAACGAAACAAAAGCGTACCATACGATCGCAAAAGCCCTTCCCCCACACTTCGAAGTCTTTGTCTTCGGCGGCTGGGCGCTCTGGCATGCACTTAGCATATTCGAGGAGTTCGTCTTGAAGGGCGAGCAAAAGAGACATCTGAGGAAGATTAGAAATAACGATGAAAGTTGGAAGCCAACAAAGACTTGCCTTTATAGAATTCTCAACACGACCTCGTGATCGGCATGTGACCATTCGACTTTTTGTTCAACTGACTGGGACAGTCAGGATTTTAGTAAGGGGGAGGATGATAGGTTCCCTTAGCGCCTCGAGCTCTACAAACGCACTCCGAACGCATTCCCATACCTCCTACATTCCGACATTAGCGCCCCGAACACCTGCGAACACCCACGAACTTCGATATTTCCTTTCGAACTTCCCCGAATAACTTCAAACATCTTCGAACTATTTTGGACGCATTCGGATGACACCACAGCTTATTACAAATCTTCGGACGTGCACTACCCATTACCCGCATTATGTTAAAGCCTGCATCAAACGATTCCAACATATGAACACAAGGCGACACGACGGTTAGGATGGAATGAGGCGTTTCGCAAATATGCAAGAGATATTGGAACAACAGAGACAGCACAGTTTGATACATTTGGTTTGATCCTATCGCACACACGTTGTTGAACTCATTTACTTATGATTTATCTCTTGTTCATCGTTTGATGTAGAGATGTTTTCCTTGCCTCATGTCTTGCCTCATGTTTCTATTCCCCTTTTGGTACTTTCTCTTTAAAACATATATAATCTTGTACTAGCTACTTGATAAGAACAAGAAATCGTCTTCACCTCACATCGTATCAGAGCTAAGAGTTCAGCTCTTCAGTCAAGCTTATTATTCGTCTCTAAGTTCTGCGAACTATCGCGAACTTCTTCGAACCTCGTCACACCCATCGAAACTATCGTCTATCGTCTATTATCGTACAACATCGTTCGCCCATCTACATCTACCCCAACAATTGCACTCTCGCCTCAGTCACCTCGTCCATATCGCCCCGTAACCATCTTCGAACTACTTCGAACTTCTTCGGAACCCGTTCGCACACCTTCGCACACCTTCGCACTACTTCTAAACTACTTTGCATCCATTTCGGCCATCGTACCAGTCGTCCGCTCATCACCGGTTATATGCGGTGATCATTAGAACGCCTCGCACCCTTCCTCTAACTTGTGTTATACCAGACATAGCCTTTTAGGTCCATTTGTTTGGGTTTCCGGGTTGAGTATCATCACTGGGCTCACCACGGGAAGGATCAAGGCCGTGATGAAGGAACAAAAACAGGCACTGGCAAGGCATCGGCATGCTCTAGGGACCACGCTCACACGATGTAGAAACAACTATTTACTTGGCAAAGGGAGATACTCACAGAGGACGTGCAAAGGACCTTTCGTGCTGAAACATTCTTATGGGGTTTTGCTGTGGCATGGGGAAATTCAGAGAAGACTGGGGATGAAGAGTTTGTGGACCGTCAGAGGAGGGCATTGCAGGCATTTGATGAGAGGACGGCAATGGCAGGTTCGTCACAAGTGGCAACGGCAGTCACGTCAAGGTCGGCAGGGGCCCAGGCTCCAGTGTCTACAGCAGGCAAGGGTTCGGCAGCGGCAGCAGGTCAGGTCTCGGCAGCGGGAGCGGGCACGTCGTCAGCAGCGGCAGTTGGTAAAGTGTCAGCAGCAGGAGGGGGCAAGTCTTCGGCAACGGCAGTAGGTAAGGCGTCGGCAGCGGCAGCAGGCAAGGCCTCGATGTCGGCAGCAGTGCACGACGGAAAGGCAAGGATGGCAACGGCAACGGCAACGGCAGCGGCAGGGGGTGCGGCACCTGTGGCGAGACAAAGAATCATGGCGGTGGGACCTCTGCCTAGACAACCACCTGTCCCTCTCGAATCGAGAGGTTGCAAGGTACAGGTGGGTGAGATGAGCAGCAGTGGGTCCGAGGAGGAGGGCGATGAGGAAGATGAAACGGAGGTGACGGACACGGACAGTGACGCCAAAGCAGTGATGGAGGAGAAGACAACACACAGAAAGAGAGTGACCCATGCCCCGACGCCTCGAGGACCACCCCAGCGCGGCAGTCAGAGAACTACGCCTTGCTCACGATGCGTCCGGCTTGGGTGTGATTGCTACGAGCAGGTGAACAGGATACATGCATGTTACACCTGTGGTAAGGTGAAGGTTCGCTGCGTGACAGGGGGAGTGGGTGAGGTGGCGAGATCAAGGAGGGAAAGGGTCCCAGCAGCGACAAAAGCGAAGAAGGCATCTGCCAGTCGAGAGAAGAAGACATCGTCGGCCAGGCGCTTCACCCGAGCCGAAAAGGGCAAATCCAAGGGTGAGTCTTACCCGTTCATAATACCTTGAACCTCTAATACATCTAATTATAGCAACAGATGGGGATGTTGAGATGGGTGATCCCGAGCCTGCCACTGCTGCTGCTGTCCCTCCCCCCGCCCCCGTTCCTGCCACCTCCACTGCTGTTCCCGATGTTGACCGACTCACTGCCCGTCTGCAAGAACTGGACCAAACATTGTACAACCAAACAATGTGGGTAGAAGACATGCTGGCCCAACCATTCGCCCAGATGTCAGAGATGCGAGCCACTCTGAGATCACTCTCAACCAGGTTGGAAGATCTCGAAGCCTACTTTGGGTTGCAGGATGGTGCACAACCCATTGTCTTGTACAATGGGTCTAGCTACCAACAGGTGCAGTACATGGGCATCGCTGAGGGTGTGGAGTCTGATGGAGAGTGGTCCAATGCCGATGAAGAAATTGCCTTGCCCGTGGCGTTGGTGTCAGCACCCCGCATTTGGGCGACGATCTTTGGTGGACGAACAGGCAGATGCCCCTGGAACCTTGGCAACACTGACAGCATCAGCATCGGGATCGGAAACGGGAGCGTCAGTGGCAGAGGGGGAGACACCAGTAGCTGGAGAGTCAGTAGGAGTGGCAGAGGCAGTGGGCGCGGAACCAGGAACGGCAGAGGCAGCTGGAATGGCAGTGGCAGCAGGAACGGCAGAGGCAGGTGGTACGGGAACGGGAGAGGCAGCGGGCACGGCAGAGGCAGGTGGTACGGGAATGGCAGAGGCAGGTGGTACGGCAGCGGCAGACAGGCCCGTGATCCATGTGGTTCCTGCAACACCTCAAGAGTCACAAGAAAAGGCTGACCATGCAATGTCTCCTCCACCCATGCTTCCTCCCCTCCATATATCATTGTCACCCCCCGCTGCCAATGCTGTCATGCCGGCATCGGCAGCAACCAGCAATGTGTCCCTCCGACTGCCAACCATGACTGATCCCTCACCCCAACCATCCCCCTCTATCTCACCACAACCCTCTCCCCCTCCCCCTCAGCTATGCCGCTCCCCACGGCTTTTGTCACCTAATCGATCGGGCTTGCGTGCAAGCAGTACAACGCCTCAGCCGAACGCAAAGAAGAGAGTGGGAACTTCTGAGGATAGATCCAAGGCCAAGCGAGGAAGACAAGATTAGGCAGATCTCAGGCTTTCGTGTTTGTATAGATAATGACCTGTATATATTTTTTTATTTTTTTACATTACTCTTTAAATTGTACATTTCTTGTTCTCTGTCTTTTTCCAGTAGCCTGGGCTGAAATGGCTTCTTGCCATGCAAGGTCATCAGCAGTCCGTCAGAGACATTGAGCTGCTGATTGGGTTATTGGCATTGATACCAATGTGTGCAGTGGCTGGGCAGTTTGAGAGGATGGCGGGGTCATTTGCTGACACTCATCCAGTGCAATGGGACGTCTGCCTGCCGCTGCCACTGCCTTTCCCGATGTTCCCGCTGCCGTTCCCAGTGTTCCCGCTGCCATTCCCAGTAATCGTGCTGCCGTTGGTGTTTCTGCTGCCGTTGGTGCTGTTCCTGCTGCCAGTTGTGCTATCACTTCAGGTGCAGTGCTGTTCAACAGCGATGGATCAATGGGGCATGAGGTGGTTGTCACATTCTCATTGCCACCCGCATGTGTGATGTATCTCGCGTACATATGTTGAGGAATGAGATACTCGGGCACACGATCAGCCGGACCATTAATTGGCTGTGGTTGAGTGATACCTGCTGTGCAGAGTATGTCCATCATTGTTTGATTGACTTGTACGAAGTTCGACTGAGTTGAATCTGTGGGCGAGGAGGTGGGTGGCTGTGCTGCTGCTGATGTTCGGCCAGGTTGCTTTGCCTTGTGTCTTCCTGTTCCCGCTTTGCGTTTCGATTGTGCACTCGGCTTTGGAGGAGGCACTGCATGAGCCTCAGCAGCGGCATCCAGGTCGGGAGCGGCAGGTGAATCAGGAACGGCATCAGGCATGGCATTGGCATTCCTTCGGCCACTGCGCTTAGAGCTGCGTCGTGAAGGTGCAGGGTTATTTACATCGGTACGATAGTGGGCCGGAGACGCACTGCCATCCCTGGCTTTGATTGCTTTGAACCTGAATGCTCTTTCAGGGCCCTGTGCCGTTTGATGCTGCAGAATATGATCAAAGAAGTCTTCAATGACACTTTTGTGCATGTTGCGTGGGTCCCTCAATTTGAACCCAGCAGGGAGATATTCAGGGCTGATGAATAACGATGTTCGGTCCGCAATTGCCTTGAATGGGATATGGCGACTGCGACCATTGTTGGCCAGTTCTGCATGCAGATAAGTCATGGCTTGGGGGATAGCATAATGAACGTACTACCATGCTGTCCAACATACAACATGAACCATTCCTCCAGCTCCCTTTTCTTATATTCTGATCCTTTCCATGGTGTGGGCAGAATGGGGAACCCATCGTTATTCACCGGGAGTTGGGTTGGTGTTACATCACATTGGTTTTCTGACCTTGAGCCAAGGTCCGATGCACACAGAGATTTGACATAGCTCATGAAGCTATGCTTCAGCTCCTTGATCTGATCATGATATGTGTCCAGAAATGATCGTGCAGGGGTGGCCATTAGAGAGGCAACATTCTCATGCCTGTATCGGGATCAGGATCGGCAGTGCATCGGCAGTTGGAAAAATGGCCACTCACGTGTCAACAACCATCTGACCATTGGGTGCAGTATATGCTGTCAGTGTCACGGACAGCACCCCCATTTCTAGCCACTGTTGTCGTGCAGCTTCATTGACTCGCTTACACAGGTTCTTCTCTGCTAGACTGTGAAATGTAAGTCAGCCCAAAGCTCGGCAACGGCAATGGCAGCGGCAATGGCAGCGGCACCGGATGTGGCAGCGGCAGCGGCACCACTGTACCTTCGCTTGGTCTGTTCAGGATAGCCCTCCCTCATCATCCTCTCCTGGTCTGACTGAAGAACCACCCGTTCTGCTACAGTCATGCTCTCAAACACCCTCTTGATAGCTGGCATTCGCATTTGGAACCATCCAGGTGTATTTGTGTTTGCGTCCTCAACCCCCAACATGTGGCCGATCTCTTTCAGCACTCGGTCCTGGTGCAAGTTCCAGATGGCTTCCGATCGCTTTATTTTGAAGTTGTTTGATTTCCGTGAGGAGCCTTTTGTCATTCGCCAGTTGTTGGACAGCCAGGTCGTTAGTTCCTAGTGATGTGATCAATAATGCACTCTTGAAATGCTCGATAGTTCATGTACCTTGGCACGAATGCGACTGTCCTGCTCATCCATGGGGGCCCTCTCAATTGACACCCAGTAATTGAATATAGCCAGGAGAATGTCGCACTTGAGTATTTGCAAGCGGGCAGCTTTTGATTCCTGCGATCGGAAGGCGTCTTTATAAGGCTCGATGATCTTCCACTCTTCAACCGTATATTTTCTCTCCTTCTGGTACTGTCTCTTCCCCGGGTTCTCTGATGGCTCAGGCGGCATTGAAGGGGATTGATGTGGGGGAAAGAGTAGCTCTAATTTTTGGCATCAAGTTATCATCGACATGAGGATCACACATGGGCAATAAATAGTACAGTAGCTCTAATTTTCGGCATCAAGTTATCATCGACATGAGGATCACACATGGGCAATAAATAGTACAACAGCCCATCAATGCATGTTATCGATTCACCCTTAATCGCCATGAGCCTAACAAGAGCTCCTTACAAACGACAGAGAAAATCCAAGAAGAATGCCTCCCTGCATGAGGATGGTGCTGATGCAGTGGATGCCGTAACACATGTAGAAGTTGAGGTCAATACAGATCGCGGATCCAAAACCAAGCGTATCAAGGTCCCCCTGCCTGCAGTTATGAAAGAACATGGCGATTCAAACCCTGCTATTATTGATGACCCGGATCTTGCTCCAGAATGGAATATGCAAGAACCCCAGGTGGCCGACAAGCCAGTTCAGCCCCGCGTCGGCATGGTCAGATTCTGACACTTATTGACTTATTTAGGCTCATATACAATAATAGAGACAGCGAGACTATGTCTTGGAGTTTGTGGGACAAGTGGATGAATTGCTGCAAGCATCCCTGGCTCAGCAGGCATGGTCCGTGGACAAACAAGTCTGCAACCATTGTCCATTCAGTAAATGGGCAATTTGGAGATGTGCCGATTGTTCACTAGGAAGCACGCTTTGCAGAACATGTATGCACATAACACACAGGCAAAATCCCTTCCATCGCATTGAATGCTGGACCGGCACACACTTCCGTCGGGCTGAGCTATGGGAGGTTGGCACATACCTTTTAGTCCAGCACCAGACAGATCAGCCAATCTGCAACATGCTTCACTTCCAAATGAAATATCTGGAGAAATTTGAAGAGATGAAGGATAAAGCAGAGCAAGAGTCGGCCAATTGGGAGGCCAACAGTCGGCATAGGCCTTATTCCCATCAATCGCCATCGGCAGCGGCAGCGGGCCTGTCTCGGGACACGGCAGCAGCAGCGGGCCCGTCTTGTGACATGGCAGCGGCAGCGGCATCGGACGATGAATTCGGGGCCGATGCAGCATTTTTCGATTGCCTTGATGCCCTTTCACATCAGGGACAGAGCAACATGGAGTAC
>QFEU01001801.1:0-11871 GCA_003316345.1 Tricholoma terreum | reverse complement strand
CGAGCTGGGCAGGGCCCATAACCTGTTAAGGGCTCAGGTCGGGGACGACGATGGTGAAACGAATGTAAGATTCGGATGTCACACATGTGACTACAAGTGGGTGATGTAACTACGAGAAGGCCGAGACTGGCTATCCCAACACAGATGATCAAGGATATCTGCTGCACAACACCTGTGCTGAAACTGATCGAGCCAGAGTCGTCTGAGCCGATCTGGGTGATCTGCGACGCTTCAGTCTTTGGGATTGGAGCGATGTACGGACAGGGCCCCGAGTGGCAGACTTGCCGCCCTGCGGGTTTCCTGTCCAAGAAGTTTTCGGACGCTCAAAGGAACTACTGGACCTTTGAGCATGAAACCATCGCAATACTAGAAGCCCTCCTCAAATGGGAGGACAAGCTGATCGGTAGACGCATTCACGTCGTTACCAATCACCAGGCGTTGGAGTTTTTCCAGACGCAACACCGCCTGTCAGCGAGGCAGACGCGATGGATGGAAGATCTATCGCGTTTCGATTTTGATATTCGATATATCAAAGGAAAACTGAAAAAAGTAGCGGACGCTCTGTCCCGCTACTACCAGTTCGACTCTTGGGAAGATGCCCCGTTGGTCCAGCACTACGTCTTTGCAGACGTAAGATTGGACCCGAACCACGAGGATCTCCCGTGGGACCGGCTCCTCGAGATCAAAAATCGAACGATTGAAACTCGTTCCGCAGCTGCACAGCAGAAACGAGTTGGAGAACAGCTGAACGCTCTTCAAGAACGTATTGAAGAGCGAGAGACGATCGCAGCCAACCTGGCTGCGGCCTCCGGTAACATTGAAGCAGACGCTTCTGCTCAGGATAATCTTGGGAACAACCCCACGATCTTCGAGTCTCAGGCTAAGGGGCCTGATCTGAATGTCCATATGTCAGAGCGTGAACCTCTGAACGACGATATCCAGGAAGGATACGTCGAAAACAGATTGTTCAAGAAGATCCTCGAGAAGCCCGAGGATCACCCCGGATTCCAAATCCGGGACAACTTCATTTGGATGAAGAACAGAGGCGGCGAGGATGTGCTCTGCGTTCCCACCTCAACGTCCAAGGGTATGACCTTGCATGGTCGTATCATAGAACAAGCTCATTCGATCGTGGGGCATTTCGGTCCACTGAAGACGTCGGAATATATCCGACATTGGTACTGGTGGCCTCGACTTCAGTACGAAGTCGAGAAGTACTGCGACTCCTGCAAACACTGTATTCGATCGAAAGGCGAATACAGACCACCCAGGGGCAAATTGCACTCCCTGCCCACTCCCATGAGGCCATGGGAGTCGATCGGCATGGACTTTATCGGACCCTTCCCAGAGTCCGACGGGTTTGATTATCTTTGGGTAATCATCTGCCGTCTGTCGTCTATGGTCCACCTGGTTCCAGTGAACACGACGACGACGGCCTCCCAACTATCTCCCATATTTGTAAAGGAGATTGTGCGTTTACATGGACTCCCAAGCTCGATCGTGTGCGACCGAGACTCCAAGTTCACGTCCAAGTGGTGGCATGAAATACACAGAATCTTAGACGTCAAGATTCTGATGTCCACCTCATTCCACCCTCAAACGGATGGAATTACCGAACGCGCGAATCGGTCGATCGCTCAGATTCTCCGAGCGTTGGTGGCCTCCAATCAAAAGGATTGGGTGAAGTGCCTCGCACTGGTGGAGTTCGCCATTAACTCCACCATTAATAGGGCAACGGGGATGGCCCCGTTCGAGATTAACTATGGATTCATGCCTCGGATGATGCATGAATTGCCAGCGAGCGAGCGCGTCCCACCAGGTGTGCGTACGTTCGCGATGAACGCGCTGCGCAATATGGCGATTGCGCACGACAGTATCATCGCAGAGAGGGTGTTTCAGCGTCACCACGCCAATAAACATCGGCGTGGGGAACCAGACATTAGACAGGGAGAACTTGTCTACCTGTCTACAAAGAACCTGGCGATGCCCAAAGGACGCGCCAGCAAGTTACTCCCAAACACCGAACCGCATTCCAGGGGATGCGCCCCTGATGTCCAAACCTCGCTGGTGGACACCTGCCGCCAATGATGTCGCCCTTCGTGCACCACGCCCGAAGAAGAATCGCGACGTTACCACTCCCAGAAGGGGAGCGGCCCCCTACCGTCCAGTGAGACCCCTCACTGAAGGATTCAATTCCTACCCGATCTCCCCTGGATATCTAGGGCAATCGTCGGGATCGATGTATGCGGGCTCCTCCCACATGGACACCCAACTACCCACTGTGGCAGGACCGCCTACCACAGTTCCGACCACCATGCACGCAGGCCCCTCCCGCGTGGAAAACCCAATACCCGCTGTGGCCGGATCGTCGACCACAGCCTCGACTGCTCCAATTCCGCAAGGGAATACTTCCCTTGAGGCCGATACCACGGGTGGATGGACAAACTTCCCATTCCCCATCAAAGCCTCCCGGGCCCAAAAGAAGGCCCTTAAAACCCAACGTCGGGTCGAAGCTGGTATTCCTCCGAGAGGGTTCGGAGGAGCTGCCCCTGCCAATCGCTTCCGAGCGCTCGCACGACCCACGCGACGAAAGAGAGGAGGTGAAGACAGTGAGCACACTGACTCCGTCACCGATTCCTGCGACGACGAACCCGTCACGGGAGCTGCTCATGGAAGCCCTGGTTCTCTAGAAGGAAATCAGTTGACCGAATCTATCGCACTGGGTAACCCCTCAGTGACTCCCGTTTCCCAAGCTCCCTCGTTGCCATCGGTCAACGAGGCGGAACCTCCTGCGGAACCATTCGTGCCGGAGCATGAGCGGACCATCTCACCTCCTGCGACCCCGGAGATGGCGCCCCTGATGCTAGACAGCGACATGGGTGATCGCCCGTCGAACCCTGACGAGTGAGCTTATTAAACGATCCAACGACGCGTTAGATCATCTTGTTTTTACTCAAAATAAAATGCTTCACCGTTGGACGAAGCCTGAGGAGGAGGGTGTGGTGATCCGGGGCAATGCCCCAATGTTTATAATTGTTTAATCTACTCGCTATCGTCTTGACACATGCCTACATAAGTGCGAGTCCTAGTATATATCTACGATCTTTTTTACTACTTGTCATCGACACACGCAATATACGTTAATCGTGTTTAGTGTCGTGTGACCCTCAAGTAGAAGGATCTCCCCGACTCACTACACCGTCGTCGTGACGTGGCCGTTAGCACCCGCCATCCACCCCGCGAGCAGTGGCTCGCAGGGCTGGGGTGGGTGCTGGGCTGTCGTTCATGTGTTCGTGTGTCCCTCCCCTTCCCTCCCCTCCCCTCCCCATCGTCGTGACATGGCCGTTAGCACCCGCCATCCACCCTGCGAGCAGTGGCTTGCAGGGCTGGGGTGGGTGCTGGGTTGTCGTTCGTTTGTGCGTCCCTCCCCTCCCTCCCCTTCCCTCCTGTTGTTGCGCTGTAGTGTGGTGACGTGGCCGTTAGCACCCGCGATCCACCCCACAAGCAGTTGCTTGTGGGGCTGGAGGCGGGTGGTGCGTCGTTGGTAGTGGCTTCTTAACCTAGAAGTTGAAGAAATAAAATCAGTTAATTAAGAAACAAGAAAAACATTCCTAGGCCCAAATGACGGTTACGTCGTTTGGGCCCGCATTGCGTCCGTTGCATCCGTTTGCAGCCACGTGGGGATGGGCATAGGCGTGGTGGTGGCATGTGTTGACATTAGTGTGGGTGGAGGCAGAGGTAGGGGAGGGGAGGGGAGGCGGTAGTGGCGGCAGGACGGTGGTGGTGGGTGGTGGTGGTGGTGGTGGTGGTAGGCGACGCAGCTGTGTGGTTTGTCATACACAGCCACCCAGAACGGTATGTATTGTAAAGACTTACCTAGTATACAAATGACCCTGTGGTGCAGTGGTTAGTTGTCTCGTTACCATACTTGTGTAGTGCTCAGTCATGGGTTCGATTCTCGCAATGTGTATTGTATTTTATTTGCTTACGTCACTTAAGTCCGGTTATTGTGTCTCCGGAATCCTGGTATTCCGGATTGTTTGAGTTCGGGTAGATCCCGGGGAATCCGGCAATAAAATTCAACAAAATATCATCCGGAATTAACTGCTACAGTCAACATACCATATATAAAAAAGTCTACTGGATTCCGGGGAATCCTCCCGGACTCTTATATTCCGGCCGGAATATGTGGGGGAGTGTAAAGGACTCGTGAATTGAGAAATTCCACGCAGTTCAGAAGTCAATGAATAATATTGGCATGAATAAAATAAAATAATACAGCTTGATGTTTACGCATCGGGTCCAAAGGCACCATATGATAGTCCATACTCCGAGATTTCAGCTAACTTAGTGCACGGCCAAGCAGATCCACATTGGCTGATGGTTGAGCCAATGCACGTCCCTGGGTTTCCAACTTTACACTAGAAGCAATGTTGTTAAGTAATATATCCAGGCTCATATAGCAGCGCTCGACCCACATGGACAATCAAGCATGGACAAGCGATGTTGGATACAGGGTATAAATTTTGCACTGGAACCGAATCTGCATGTAGAAAAGAACCAATTAGATTGTAGATTGGGTGGAAAGTGCAAATCAAGAAATCAAAAGTAGGTCACGTAAAAAATGAAAAAAGGGGCAGGGGGGAAACTGAGGCATATGTCTATACTAGGAAGCCACAAGTATCAAGGTCTTCAAGTGGATTAAAGGCTAAAGCACATATACAGCGATAAATGCAGAAATCACTACGAACATTAAAGAAACAAAAAACTTGAGCCCTGCGGTTGTAGAACTCTAGACCAAAGTAGCTCAGCACTACAGACTATGGATTTGTTAAGACAAAGAACAAACCTGTATCTGTGGGGTTTGTCCACTCTTGATGTCAGCTAGCATAGCCCTGGATAAGTTTGAGGCTTGTTCATAAGTCAGGCCCCAATGTGAAGTCCTGAGTACTGCCTCCCAGTGGGTGCTATGAATGTTTTTGGTCAGAACACATAGACAAGGTACCAGTGAATTGTCAAGCTGAAACCGATCCAGAATATTGTCAGTATTGGGTCCGAGACTGATGATAATGCCTTCAAAACCATCAGCGGCACTTTTGCGGGGTGCTTTAGCTAATTTTTTTTTCTCAGACTAGCCTGACATCACGGTTAAACAACTTACTGCCAACAGGGAGATCATTGCATTTGGCTGCAATAGTGGCTGCTGATTCCCACCAAGCCTCATCCTTGATCACAGATTTGGCACGATCATTGGCAACCAGAGTCTTGGAATCAGGGGCCGGCGTCAGAAGGGATGTCAGCTGCCTGGAATGGATGGCTATGTCCTGAAGATATGTCCCAGCTGCATGACATTGAGCACAGATATGGGGACTATTCTTTGCAACAGGTGGTGGGAGATATGAGGTACCATCTACCTGAAGTTGATTACCAGGAGCTAGACAACCAACATTAACATATCATAAATAAAAGTGAGCTTGCTTCAACATACCAGGTGCAGAGGGCGGCTGTACACCCTCCAAGACACAACATGCTTGAAAACAATCCAGGTGGGCTATGGCAAGTTCTGCACCAAACACTGTAGAAAGCAGGGACTGGTTACGAGACTAGAATAGAATAATGAGGAACCTCAGTGAATGGATAAGCACTATATTCAGTAGTAGTACCTAGAATAGAATAATGAGGACTACTACACGCAAGTAAGGTAATAAATAGAATAAAGAAAGAGACGTACACCTCAGTGAATGGATAAGCACTGAGGTGACGAGATAAAACTACGAGGTATATAATATCTCGAATATATGATTTGAAATAAGACAAGACATGGTTACCACAGTGCGTAGTGCTATAAATAATATGTAATGTGTAAGAATAAGTATTACCAGGTGCAGGAATACCTCAATATGTTAACACTCCCCCTCGAGGTGAACACTGTATCAGATGACTCCAAGAAGAGTACGGAACTTCTCGTACTTGACACGAGCAAGTGACTTGGTGAAGATGTCAGCGATCATGTCATCAGTAGAACAGTACTGCATTGAAATGTGACCTGAGTTGATAGTTTGGCGGATGAAGTGGAAGTGAACATCAATGTGTTTGGTGCGTCCGTGGAATGTAGTATTCTTGGAGAGGCAGATCGTGCCTTGGTTGTCGCAGAAGAGAGTAGTAGGTAAACTAAAACTAAAAATAGAAGACAATTCAGCAAGTAGTTTGTGAATCCATAAAATGTCCTTCGATGCATGTGTTAATGCAACATATTTGGCTTCAGTGCTGGATAGGGTGACAATTGGTTGCTTCTTGCTGCTCCAAGTTACGGCACCAACTCCTACAAAATGAACAAATCCGGAGATTGAGTGATGATGCATGTGGGAAGCCCAGTCTGCATCAGAGTAGCCCGTGATGTCCGAGTGAGTACCTCCAAGGACGAGCTTGAGACCCTTGGTGCCCGAGAGGTAGCGGAATATGTGAGTTACGGCGATAAGGTGAGTGGTTCTAGGTGAGTTGAGATACTGGGAGAGAGTGGAGACAGTGAATGCAATGTCAGGGCGCGTCATTACGGCAGCGTACATTAGGCAACCAATCATTTCTCTATATTTAGTTTTCTCAGCGGACGTGAGAACCATTGATGATACGGTGGGTGAGTCGAAGCTAAGGTCGATTCCGGGTACCATGGGAGTGACCATTGTGCAGGCATCCTGGAGATCGAAACAGGTGATGATTTGCTCGATGTAAGCTTGTTGACTCAACGAAATGGTTCTGGCTTTGAGGTCACGCGTGATGCTGACACCAAGAAGCCAGTTGAGGGGTCTGAGGTCTGAGATTTTGAAGCACTGATAGGGTCACCGGCTAGCCTAAGCTCCGAATCAGTACACATCGGACACTCGACAGCACCTCCTCCAACCATTACACGTCACCTGAACAATGTCCGATCTCGCTTTCGCATCCCCGATCATTCCCCGACCAACCTCGGACGACCTCGACCTACATCGCGACTTATTGTACGACTTCGAGCACATTCATGCATGTTCCTACCCCTTCGGACCATCCTTCCAACGGTTATCCCCCCCTCTCCTGATACGCTATCACACTCGTGGCCGCCGTTTTGGACGCATTCGCGCAGGGACGACGGCGTCTTCAGAAGTCACAATGCGCTCTATTTGATGCTCCGACATTATGACAATAAGACATTTCTGTTTCGTCTTAGTGTGTTTTTCCTTATGTTTTATCCTTGGTTGCGGTTCTTTATCGTTCTGATCCATTTTGATATACATCTATGGTCTCATGACTTTATTCCCTTTTGGTATTCTTTGTTCTAAAACATATAAAAATCCTGTAGTCTTCACCTAGCAAGAATAGAAAAACTCGTCTCGACTCCGCTCAGACTAGGGGGGGGAGTGTAAAGTACAGGGAATTTCTCATATTTTGGAGGGAGTTCTGAGTAAAGGTCAATGCCGTCTTGCAAAGGGGAATTAAGATATGCATTTTTGACATCACATTGATGGATGGCAGCATTGTTCTGGGCTGCAAACGATAGGAGGATTCGAAGAGTAGACGCCCGAACCATAGGAGCGAAGGTTTCAACATAATCAACCCCGAATTGCTGTCTGAACCCCTTGACGATGAGTCGAGCCTTGTAACGGGCAATATTGCCAGCAGCGTCACACTTGCGGCGGAATACATAATGGGATGGAATAATATTAGCATCGGACGGGGGAACAACGGGGACCCATGCGTTTACTTTCTCCATTTGGGAAAGTTCCACATCAATCACGTCCAACCACTCCGAGCGTTCATTGCTGTTTAACGCCTCTGTCAACGTTGGCTTGTCCTCCCTTGCTATCATGGTCTCCAACACCTGATGGAACCAATCCTCTTCACTCACATTGAGTTCCACTCCCCCTGGTTCAAGTGACCTGCCATCATCAAGCATCAAGGCACCATCCAATGCATTCGAGACGTTAGCGGCGCTACATGAGGTGGGAACGCAGTTGCACTTTCCACAGCCATATTGGGTTTCGTCGACTGGGGTGAGACCTGCGAGAGAGTTTCGTCACATGGTTCTTTGATGTGGAGGAGGTACTGGTGCATTGGATGGAGTTTCCAAGGTTTCTGTGCTAACATTGGGTGTTGCTGGAAGATTTTCGGCCACATTATCAATACTTGCAGGTGCCGGATTGTTAGGGTTGTTATTGACAGGTGCTGAGGGGTTGCTGGTGTCATCGGGAGTGGTGCTTTGAGGTTGGGAAGTGTCAGGTTGAGTGAATACATCTTCCTCCCCTTCAATCGATGCTTCATCAGGCTCCAACGCCCGATTTTTGTCAAAGTACATATCCCTTTCGATACTGACCTTGCGTTTCTTTGGCCAATATATGCGGAACCCCTTAGATTCATCGTCGTAACCCACAAAACGAGCTTCTTCAGCTCTCGGGTCCAACTTGCCTGCATCAAGTCGCTTTATCCAGACTATCGCGCCCCATTCACAAAGCTGTGACAAGTCTGGTTTCTCCCCCATTGCTACTTCGTGAGGAGACTTTAGTTCATCTAGTCCATGTGTCGGTGCACGGTTACGCAACCAGACATCATGACGAACTGCTTCGGCCCACAGGAATCTGGGTAGACCAGCTGCTATTATCATTGCTTGGGCACCGTTAAGATGGGTTCAGTTCCCTCGTTCAACTGCACCATTAGAAGCTGGGGAATCGTGGACAGTGAGGTGGAGAACAGTACCGGCATTTTCGAGATGGTTGTTAAATTCCTTACTCATTAATTCACCTGCATGATCGCATCCAAAAATTTTGATTCGTGGGCCATGCTGAACTAGTGCCCATGCCTCGTACTTCTTGTAGTCGATGAATGCTTCGGATTTTGCCTTCAGGAAGTAAACCTTCTCCTCCTGGCTAGCTAGATCTTTGAACAGGAAGTAGTACTTCTTCCCACCTAGTGATTCGACTCTGGCTGGTCCCCATAAGTCCGAAACGACTTTCTCCCCATACTTGGTGTACATTGTCTCGCTTTTCTTGGGAAACAGCTTCCGATCTGCTTTAGCCTTAATGCAAACTTCGCAGAATTTAGGTTTTGAGTCCAAGTCGACTTCAATACCTGTAACCATCCCCTCTTTTACCAATTTTCGTAAGTCGTCGTGATTGATATGCCCCATTTTACGATGAAGTTCACTTATCGACATTAATTTTGATGCAGAGTTTGCAGAAGGTGCAGGAGATGGGTTGAATGAACCACTGACACAGTAAAGTCCCCGAACAAGAGGAATACAACCAATAATGTTCGATTTCGAGCTACGAATGATGCAAGATCCCCCTTTGATGAAGAGAGAGAATCCAGCTTGATCGACACAGGAGACAGACATCAGGGTGAACGCCATGTGAGGTGAGTAGTAAACGTTCTTCAGCATTATCGGGGTCAGTTTCTGATCCCCATTAGGGAGCTCAACCTTTAGATCACCCTTTCCAAGTGCGCTGAAGGTACGTCCATCTGCAGCTCTGATCGGTTCAGGGCTAATTTCCTTGAAGTTCATTAGTTTTGAACGTTCAGGAGTAAAATGACGACTGGCGCCACTATCAAGAATAATTCCACTTGTTCCAGAAACAGTGTGGGCTTCTGCTTTGAAATCGGAGGTGATGACAAGGGTGGTAGGATCATTTGGCACATGATAGGTGAGCATAGCATAGTTTTTGTCATCATCGTTCCCATCATTGGCGACGTGCGCACTCGCTGATGCTGCTTTCCTTGCAGCCTGTTTCTTGAACCATTCCAGTGCCTCTTTTTCTTTTCCTCCCCCTTTCGTGAAACACTGGTCGAATGTGTGACCGTCCCTGTCGCAGTTAGGGTTTGAGCAGTGTGCCTTGGACTTCCCCTTGGACTTTCCCTTGCCCTTGCCATCTTTCAACTTCAATGTGGCTGCCATCATTGCTGCATTGGACTTATTTATTGAGTACTCGAGCGCGAGTGAGTTCACTTCTTCAGTGAGGTGCCAGATAAGGTTGGAACTGGTGAGTTTCCTCCTGGATTCGTGAGCAGTGGCATTAAGGGTGGTAAGGAGGGTTCAGTAGATGGGAACAAGTGAGAGTGATGTACGGATATATGATACAAACGACTCATCAGTGACTGGACAGTTCATTTCCGCGAGCCATTCCTTTATCTCGGACATTTTAGTGAGATGCTCCCGCATGTCTCCATTTTCGGTGAGTTGGATTGTTTGAAGCTGAGTGAGGAGGTTCATTTCGTACAATGATCCCTTGTCGCCGTGGATAGAGATGACTTTCTTCCAGACATCAGCGGCAGTAGACTCGTTCTTGACCTGAAGGAAGGTGGACTTATCAATGGTCCAATAGATCACCTCTCGAACAGCTGCCTGCTTCTGCTCGTAGGTTTCCTCCTTCTCCTCGTGCTTCTCTAACTCCTCATTAGTAAGCAGAGCAAGACTTTGAGGTTTGTAGTGAGAGCCGTTCCATTCTGTGAGCACAACCGGCTTTCGCGCGGTACCTAGGAGATGCTTCTTCAACAACTTCAATGTGACATAATTGAGTAGTCGCTCCTGGTAGGTCGACCAATTGGAGCTGTCGCTTCAGAGCTTGGGAAGGTTCAATGTTTGATTGCTGCTTGTCGAAGACATATCGGAGATATCGGCAGGGCCCATAACCTGTAGAAAGCAGGGACCGGTTACAAGACTAGAACAGAATAATGAGGAACCTCAGTGAATGGATAAGCACTATATTCAGTAGTAGTACCTAGAATAGAATAATGAGGACTACTACAAGTAAGTAAAGTAATAAATAGAATAAAGAAAGAGACGTACACCTCAGTGAATGGATAAGCACTGAGGTGACGAGATAAAACTACGAGGTATATAATATCTCGAATATATGATTTGAAATAAGACGAGACATGGTTACCGCAGTGCATAGTGCTATAAATAATATGTAACGTGTAAGAATAAGTATTACCAGGTGCGGGGATACCTTGATATGTTAACAAACACCTGGATTAACAACGCTACCTGTTTACTCATCTCTTTTCCACCTTCCTTGAGTTCGCAAGGAGAGACATAGGTATCGACAGTGATCTTCTCAGCTTTCACGGCTCCCTCTATCTTGAATCCAGGGCAATGGAGGAGGACTGTGAGGCCTCCATCAATATGATCAAGTGCAGCAATCTAGTATTCAAGAGTTGTAGAAGTTAAATGAATAAAAGTTTCAAGAACTCACAGCGTCGAATACATCATTGAGGGAATCCTTTTGAAACCTTCTAATCTCTTTCTGTTCCTCCAGCGAGTGGTTTCCACATCCATTGACACTGATATAAAGCAGATGCAAGCCGCACACAGTTCTGCTTGAAAAATGCTCTTTCGTGTGCAATTGGTGGCATACAGCTGCGCGAGAGGCTGCATGTCGTCCAGGTGGTGACAAGGTAGTGCCATGAGTAGAGATATAAGCAGCTGCAACAGCTGCTGGGCAATACTGTGATGAGGGGTCATCTAAATAGCTGTGGGATGTAGGCATCTGGAAAGTGTAGGCTGATTTGATTGATGCCAGCACAAACTTGAACGATATATAATAATACGGACAAAGATGTGATTAGTAACTTGATGTATGTCATCGAATCGATATGATCGACTACAGTCAGAAATAGAATGCATTAAAGTTCAATGAAATTGACTATGAATCAACTATGAATCAACTACTACCTTTGGTCCTGCAGGAGTGCGCACTGATGGATAATGGATTTGAAGCATACTTGCTACCACCTATTCATTGGCTACCCACTTGCATTCAAGAACTGGGACATGATCTCGACAAGTCCATAATTCCAATCCATGCCATCCTAATCTACTGGCTGCATTTTTTGAACGTATTAGTG
>QFEU01001792.1:0-23461 GCA_003316345.1 Tricholoma terreum | reverse complement strand
CTATGACATGTTTTAGGGTATGTTTACATATTCTTTCTATGTCTTGCTTATTTCTCTTTTCTTTGGTTGAGATTGTGGATACAATCTGAAGAGGGGGTGTAATGGGTAGACCCCAGGGGGTATAATAGTTATACATACTAGCACAGCCACCCTAGCTTTTAGTCTTTTACCACTGCCTCTATGCTTGTGTAGTCACCATTCTTGCTATAGAACTGGGTCATATGCACTTGAGGCACTAAGGGACAACAAGGCTCACTGTACACTGTTACAAATACAGACCACAGTCAGAGGTGCAGAGAATGCCGAGGTTACAGAAAAGCCATGGGAGGGCACAAGCATCAGAGAATCCATAGAAGATGACAAGCCTGACAAAGCAGGTGACAGTGATGAGGATGGCCATGATGAAGCTCATGATGACCAGAAGGACTGACAATGGAAGCCACCCACAGTTGAAGCCGCACGTGTCGCACACACAAGAATAAAGGCTATTCTCCATTCACGACAGGATAACAGCATAGGTCATAAAGATCCCGGCCTTGATCTGCTTCTTAGAAGCCGTCTTGAAGCTATGCAGTGCTTTCTCTGGCACTATATCAACATCAATTCAGAGTTCTACAATAAATGGATGGGAGCCTCCCTGGACACGGCATGCTCATCTGAACGTGGTGTTTGGTTTGCAAGATGGCTTCGAGAGTGGTCTTCTGCATTTATTGAGGAGGAGAACAACCTTCCCTTCAATGTCTATGGAATATGGAATAAATCACGGCTCAAAGATGAGGACCTCAAACAAGAAATACTTATCCATTTGCAAGAGGTCATCGGAAAGTACATCAGTGCTATGGATTTAGTTCGATACATGAACCGGACAGATGTGCAGAGGCGACACAAAATGAAAAAGGGAATCACAGAACAGACGGCGAGGAACTGGCTTAGTCGGCTCGGCTATCGTTTCACAGTCAAACCTTCTGGACAATATGTCGACAGTCATGAGTGCGATGATGTTGTTGACTACCGACAGAATTTTTCTTACCACGATGGAAGCAGATCGAGCCCAGGCTAAGAGCATGGACATTGGATGGGAAGGAGGAAGTGGTTGGTGAGCACCCCCAGCCACAGTGAATCATTGTCTGGTTCCATGATGAGTCAACATTCTACGCTCATGATTGTTGAAAGAAGTGATGGGTTCATTCCTCGGAGAAAGCGGTTCCCAGAAAGAAAGGTGAAGGGGCATCATTGATGGTTTCCGACTTCGTTTCTGCAGATTACGGATGGTTACGGTCTCCTGATGGAACCACAACAGCGCATTGATAGGGCCGCCTCGCAGTATACCCACGGAATATGTGCTTCGGACCATTCATTTGCACTTCGAAAAGCTACTCCGAACCCCTGTGTACAGTCTGAACATCATTGTGTACCTCCGAAGTTTATTTAGGACCTCCGAAGTTATTTCGCATTTATCGCAGTTTGATCGCAGCTTCAAACAGGACTTCGTGGACCTCGAGGTTCATCGGACTACATCGGACCCACACCATCATGATCGGACTCCTCTCATCATCATTCGTACCACCATGCGATGTGTTTTAGAATCTTTCAACAGCCGTTTCGGACATATACATGTGGAGATATTAGCGTTTTAGGAGGTAACAACACATTTGGCCAGTTCCGCAGCACTACAACAATAGGACAGTCCCATTTCGACTCAGTTGGAGCCCCTGATTCTCACTTTAGTTCCTTATCCTTATCCTTTGTCTTCATTTTGATATAGATATATTTCATAGCCTCATGTCTGGTCTCATGACCTTCATTCCCCCTTTTAGTATATTTTTGTAGGATGTATATATTCCTGTACTAGTCACTGGAGAACAATAGGATTGCGCAGTAGTAACCCTCACCCCTTTCGCTTGAGTTTAAGGAGCACAGCTCTAAACTTAGCGCTCATCCTAGTCCGAAGTTTGTGAAAGGGTCACTAACTTCCTCGTATCCGTCATATCTCTCGATCGTTGCATCCCTTGTCACCCTCGTCTCAATCATCTCATCATTCCGATTATTTTAGTGTATCCTCGTCCCTATCTTTGTCACTAAACATCTCCTTCAGTTTGCGATATTCTTCGAAATTCTTCGAACTTCATTGGACCTTCGTAGTGTGTCCGAAACAACATCGGACCCTCGTTTAGCAACATCGGACCCTCCATACCACCTTCGTACATCATTCGCACCTTTACCCGATTACCCACAGTGTTGGTGATAGCCATTTGACCACCTCGCATCCTTCCTCTGGCTCGTGTTATACCGAACAAACTCATTTAGGGGTTTTGTTTGGGTTTCCGGGTCGAGTATCATCAGCGTGTCATTTTCAAAGCAGGAAAGACTTGAGATGGATATTTTACCAACAATGACATCCTCAAACAGACAGCACAGGCCATGGACATTGTCAAGAAGCACTACCCAAATGATGAGCACGTTTTTGTCTTTTACAATGCGACTACTCACTCAAAGTGTGTGGCCACCGCCCCTTCTGCCTCCAAGATGACCAAGAACCCTTCAACAAAGTTTGGGGTTGAGGTATCTGTCATGCTTGATGGCAAAGTTCAGTATGCTGCAAATGGAAAACCTCAGTAACGTACGGTTCAAATGGGTCCAGGCCGTCTTCCAAATGGCGAGCCACACTATTTCTATGAGGGCGAGGTTTTCAAGGGAACAACAAAGCTCTTGTTGGAATGGGTGCTCACCAAAGAGGCCAAGTTGAAAGGGTCATGCAAAAATTTCAAGTGCGAGAAGGGGGTGACACGGTGCTGTCAGAGGCGAGTGCTCTACAACCAGTCAGATTTCAGTGATCAGGAATCCGCACTCAAGATTGCGGGAAAGGCTCAAGGTTTTGAGATCATATTCTTGCCGAAGTTTCACTGTGAGCTCAATTTTATTGAGCAATGCTGGGGTCATGCAAAGAGGGTCTACCGACAGTACCCACCTTCATCGAAGAAAGACGATCTTGAAAGGAATGTGCTGTCCGCGCTCGAGTCCGTCCCTGTGGCAACGATGCGGAAGTAAGTTGCCAATCTCATCAGATCTCTGACTCGGTGGATGACTGATAAGATTCTCACAGCTATGCCCATCGTTCACGGTGCTTTATTGATGCATATTATCATGGTTTGAATGGGAAGCAAGCTGCATGGGCATCTAGGAAGTATCGTGGTCATTGCGCTATGCCCAAAACACTTATGGAGGACCTGCTTAAAGCAAAAATCTAGAAAAGGTTCCAACATTAATAATACAGCTATAATACAATATACCTAGTATAGTCTATTTATTGTAATCTTAATGTAGCGATGCACCTACACAGTAAGTAATAGAGTGGTTACAATCGCATGTTCAGCATTTGCGTTGTCAGTTTGGGCGACAGGTCATGTGCTTCTGCTAACCCTTCATCACACATCAGTCACAGCACCTGACATTGGATGGCGATGAATTGCCTCTATCTTATCACAATATACAATTGTTCAAGTGGATAAAATGAAGGTATCTCTGATTTCCTCTACATCACATTTTTCCTGAACTCTATCACTTGCTGATAATACACCCACATGCTTGAATGAAATGTTTATGAACTGATGCTCCCATGCAGGTGTTCCAGTGAGAGAAATGATTTTATCAGCTACATCTCATTCTTCCCAGCAGAGATAATTGGTTACAAGCAAGGGATCCAGCTTGATTGGCTGCAAGCAAGCAGTGCAACATGTTGAAGAGGCCACCACAAAAGAAGAGGTAGCACAGAAAAGACTCGGAGTTGAAGAGCTGGAGGTGCAACTTGAATAATTCACCCAGATGGGCCTACTGTCCCTGGCACTGCTTTGAGGTATGGCAGAAGGTGAAGATGAGTCACTGCAATGGTACAGAGTGAAGCAGACCATAATAGTGAGTGTGAAGTCCAGGATGACTCAAATGTGAGACAACCTGGGCCATCACACCAACCCCACACTTACTGACAATATACTATGGTCTGGGACTTTTCAACTTGCAATGAGGGTTGTAAGGAGCAACAGAAAACTTTGACAGGCAGAATCACAAGCATGCTCATCTCCCAACAAAAAAGTCACTAAATGACTAGCAGCAATTACTATGCCTTTGGACAAACTACCTACCTTGTTTCCAACAACCAGCAGGCTCAAAAGCACCCAACAATCTTTCCACTGCCCATCAAGTAGCTGTATCCTCACCCTCAACACCAATGCTGCCCTTCAAACAGTTGTGTTCCTATCTACCCAAAACATTGAAACTATGTCAAGGCAATGCAGTTGCTCAAGTATAGCATCAAGCCAATGGTGGGTACATTGTAGGGGGCTTGTGTCCCTGGGGAGGTGGATGATTTACTGTGGCCCTGCAGAAAGTGCATGCCCCTAGTGTGATGTTTGGTAAACAATGCAACCTGGATGAGTGAATGAGTCATTTTCTAGATAAATGGCTGGAAGTGTAAGATGGTGAATCACACAAAAAAGGTAGGAGTCAATTATCTTAGGTTTATTAGGACCTGGGATAGTTGTACATGGAAGTACACAACATTTCTTGTAATGCTGACCCAGACAGAGATTGTGTAACATCCAAATTGTGATCCATGTGTCAGATTTTTTGTTCTGGTAGAGTTGGGCACCATCAAGAGACAGGGCAACAATTGTGTCATTTGTAGTGAGGGTGATTGTCTCATTCATGGCAATGAATTTGCCACCACAGAGAGAGTCATTGTACTCAAAATCCATGCCATCTGGTAAAGAATCAAGCATCTGCACAATCTGAGTCATTTTCTGCCCTAGGTATGATATATCAGAAGATCCCTGCTCAGATTGACAACAAGCCTGGAGTTGTGGGCCAAGAAGAATTGTACACTGCTTTTGGCATGGTACATTCCTTCCAAGCAATAGCTGATGTGGATCATACCATGGCTCTGTGCAGATGCTACAAGTATCAAGATATGCAAAAGAACCAGTAAAAGCATGGCAGGACTTGATACATATGTCATCAGACACTGATACAACTCCACTGATATCCGAAACTAGTTTTTTCACAGAGTAGTAGGAGAGAACTGCAGATTCTGAGTAACAGCAAAGAATGGCATTGTGGTGGCCTTTATATGTTGCCTAAGATGCATTGGTGATAGCCAAGTAGAAATCAAGAGATAGTTGAACCTCAGGATCAGGTATATCAACCAGCCCTTCTTCTGGATTTTGAAGATGTTCAACAACAGATGGATCTAGTCCACCATTATCCAAGGTAGCTGAACAGATTGCCTGGATGAACTGCTGGGTGATTGTGAGGTTCTCAATTTGAGAAATGGTATCTGGGATTTCATCCCCCTTGCCTGTAGAATCTCCAGGTGGTGATGGTGGATGCTCACTAAGTAGTGCATTTAGGTCCAGTCCATAGGACCAGGAACCAGACCAGACTGGACCACAATTTGGACCAGTCACGTAGGACCACTGGTCCTGGTCATACAATATTTAAGTTTGAAAAACCACAAAAAACTGGTTACACAGGACTGGTTATGACCAGTTCACACATAGTAGTGACTTTAATCCGTATTAGACAATAATCCGATGTGGCTTTTGACCCATATATTATGGCTCCAGACGATCGGTCTATATACAAATATAACCCATCATCAATGGATCGACCGGACATATAGGTTCTGGTGTACAATTCAATAGAAACTGTTCAACCAGGCAAACTAAAAGTAGTGGGCAAATCAATGCAGCTGACTAGACTGAGCACCATTCCACAAATATACCACTTGATGAACACGGTTTGGCTGGGCACACTCAAAAACTTTGACAAGTGGATACAGACAACTCGGCCAAGGATCTTCAAGCAATTATACAATCTAATGGACATGGTTTAGCCAGGCTAACTCAGCATATTGGGAAAGTTGATGCAAATGATTAAGCTAAGCACCATCAAAGAAATATACCACTTGATGAGCACGGTTCAGCTGGGCACACCCAAAATATATGACAAGTTGATAGAGACAACTAGGCTGAGGAACGATTGGCTGAGTTTTTCAGAACCCATTTTGGCCAATGGGTTTGCAGCCCCTTTCTGGCTGATTTGTTGCACAGCCACTGTGGCTAAGGTTTGGCAACTTCGATGGCTAAGAGTTAGTGAACATATTACAACCGATTGTTTAAACTGCAGTAGCAACTAAGTAATTGCACAGCCACATCGGCCGATGTTTTCAGAACACATGTCCAGCCATGGCATCTGCAACCCCATTCCAGCGGAGTTGTTGCACAGCTGCTGTGGCTGAGGTCTGGCAACTTCTATGGCTAAGAGTTAGTGAACATATTACAACTGATTGTTTAAACTGCAGTAGCAACTAAGTAATTGCACAGCCACAGCAGCTGATGTTTTCAGAACACATTTCCGGCCATGGTGTCTGCAACCCCTTTCCGGGCGAGTTGTTGCACAGCCACTGCAGCTAAGGTCTGGCAACTTCTATGGCTAAGAGTTAGTAAACATATTACAACTGATTGTGTAGCAACTAAGTCATTGCAAAGCCACATCGGCCAATGTTTTCAGAACACATGTCCGGCCATGGTGTCTGCAACCCCTTTCAGGCCGAGTTATTGCACAGCCACTTCTGCTGAGGTCTGGCAACTTCTATGGCTAAGAGTTAGTGAACATATTACAACCGATTGTGTAGCAACTAAGTAATTGCACACCCACATCGGCCGATGTTTTCAGAACACATGTCCAGCCCTGGTGTCTGCAACCCCTTTCCAGCTGAGTTGTTGCACAGCCGCTGCAGCTGAGGTCTGGCAACTTCTATGGCTAACAGTTAGTGAACATATTACAACCAATTGTTTAAACTGCAGTAGCAACTGAGTAATTGTGCAGCCACATCGGCTGATGTTTTCAGACACATGTCCGGCCATGGTGTCATAGTAACAGTGAGGTATTTGCATACCCACATTGGCCAATGTGTTCAAAACCCATGGCTGGTAACCCACTGTAGCTACATTGGTGCAAAATACTGTAGTACAATTTGTACTCTCCAGATATGATATGAGATAAGTCAGCTAAATAGATAGCAGGTATTGATGATAACTAATTTTCAAGAATGCGACATGGTTTGTGCAGCCCATGGTGGAACATATTTTGGTAGATGGTTCTTGTCTGCAGCTTTCCATGCTGGTGACATGGGGATTGGTACAGGTTTGAATGGTCTAGAGGTACAACATGAGGTATAAGTACCAAATAATCAATGGACATCTAGACACTATGTCTAATATATGAAAAGCCGTCTGAAATGCATCTCAATCCAAATGAAGCTTTGTTGATTCAATGCCATTAATCTGCAGAAACTAACTAGCCTTAGATTCAATACCCATGTCTACATTTTATTGAGATATAGATTCCAGTTGGGACTAAGCTATCCTGCATGCATGTAGCATTGAGTAAGCTGGTAAATCGAATGAAAGTCATGGGTCTTGGAGTGCATCTGCTGCTTAGAAGGAATATGTAATTTGTGTCTGAAGCACAAAAAGCAAAACTCTGGACCAGTGAAGATATAGTGCCACAGATGCATCCAAATTCCCAGGTAGTATTACCACTGTGTATGAGACAGAGAGCCATTCTTGCATTAGTGAATGATAGCTATAGGGCAGTGGTTAAGAGATATATCAAGTATTGCCATGATCATCATATACATAATCTTAGCTACAAGTGGGTTTTCAAAGACATGGCTGAAAATGTAGATTTGCAAAACATTAACTGCAGTGGAGGTTTGGAACCTCATTAAAGAAGTTGCCAGACCTCAGCTACAGTGGCTGTGCAACAACTCAGCCAGAATTGGGTTGCAAATACCATGGCTGGACATGTGTTCTGAAAACATTGGCTGATGTGGCTGCACAATTACTCAGTTGCTACACAATTGGTTGTAATATGTTTACTATAGAAGTTGCCAGACCTTAGCCACAGTGGCTGTGCAATAACTCGGCCGGAAAGGGGTGGCAGACACCAGGGCCGCAAATGTGTTCTGCAAACATCAGCCGCTGTGGCTGTACAATTACTTAGTTGCTACACAATCAGTTGTAATATGTTTGCTAACTCTTAGCCATAGAAGTTGGCAGACCTCAGCCGCAGCAGCTGTGCAACAACTCGGCTGGAAAGGGGTTGGAGACACCATGGCTGGACATGTGTTCTGAAAACATCGGCCGATGTGGCTGTGCAATTACTCAGTTGCTACACAATCGGTGGTAATATGTTAACTATAGAAGTTGCCAGACCTCAGCTGCAGCGGCTGTGCAACAACTTGGCCAGAAAGGGGCTGCAGACACCATGGCTGGACATGTGTTATGAAAACATCGGCCAATGTGGCTGTGCAATTACTCAGTTGCTACTGCAGTTTAAACAATCAGTTGTCATATGTTCACTAACTCTTAGCCATAGAAGTTGCCAGACCTCAGCTGCAGTGGCTGTGCAACAACTCAGCCAGAAAGGGGTTGCAGATATCATGGCTGGACATGTGTTATGGAAACATCAGCCAATGTGGCTGTGCAACAACTTGGCCAGAAAGGGGCTGCAAACACCTTGGCCAGAAATGGGTTCTGCAAACATTGGCTGATGTGGCTGTGCAATTACTTGGCTGCTACTGCAGTTTAACCAATCACTTGTAGTATGTTTTCTAACTCTTAGCCATAGTAGTTGCCAAACCTCTGAGCAGCATCCAAGTAATTATGCAGTTGATGGCCATGGGTCAGCCAAGTTCCTTTAAAGGAATTATCCAGTCAACGGACACAGGTCGGCCGAGTAGCAGGAAAGTAATTACTTGGTTGATGTACACGGATCGGCCGAGTAGTAGTAATATAATTACCCAGTCAATGTACACAGATCGGCCAAGTAGCAGTAAAGTAACTTGGTAGTTGATTGTAGGGGTGCTGCCCGATATGGGCAGTATGTCCTTGTTGATTACGGAAGTTACCAGTATATACCCAGTAACATTTATTTGTAGACAGAGTTTTACATTGTACCTCATAATTGCACTATAGACGTTGGTTGCACTTGTACCACATGAGGTCTTAGTTCAACACCCCCGCTTAACAGCACTACACTTTTTTAAGTGTCCAACACTCTTAGCCTCGGACCTAGCCCAGACTACTACACTACCCACTAGGCAACAAAGTTTGATAACATTGCCACATGTCAACACATGTGGTAACTGCTGCCAAATCTGGCAGCAAGACAAAGAAGAAGCCTGAAAAGGCAACAACAGCTACAGTGGCCCCGGATAATCTGAGGCCTATAGGTGCTGAGTCGACAAACTGGCAAACGCCTGCCACGTCGACAACTAGAGTACTGAGGAGTGCCAGCAAAGCTGGTGGCACCTCGACGGGACAAGAAGCCTTGGACTGCTTGACACTGATGATGAAAACGGCATATATACGAGAGATAGCAGACGAGCTCATCAATGTTACACTGCAGCCAACAGCTGTGGGAATCGAGGTCAAAACAGAGGTACTAAGCAGTACCTCTAGATGGAGCATCACCCCTCAATGATCATTCCTAGTAGACCCGAGGAAAGCCCAAGACAGGCTTCCATCTTTACCAAGTGATGGAGGACGATCCTCCACTACCAGGAAAAGCTCGCACTCGCGACACCGTCATTCAGATCGCAAACGGCAATCTGAGGGAATACCAGCACCCGTATCCGGTATACTGTCAACAATACCCAGCCCAGACACATCTGGACTATCAAGTGAGACATGTCGTCATAGACAACATGATAAGGGCCAGGCATTGGATGAGCCAATGCCAAAGAGAGAACATGAAATGTCAGTTGAAGAGTCTTTAGACTCTCAAGTCATGGCAGTAATGGGCCTGCTCAGCGAGGTAGGCCTACCACCAAATGTAGCATCGGGAGAGATGCTCATAAGGTTAAAAGAAACCTTGGAAGGATGGGAACGACAATGGAGGGCAGGAACACCACGATTAGACTGCCCAGAAAGAAGTAAACCCATGCCTGAGGAAAGGAAGGAAGATCCCCCTTCCAAAGTGTTGTCAACTTTGACAACGCAAACCATGAGGATGGTGAATCAGAGCCTTTTGATGCCTTGACAGCCCGATGAGACCAGTTCCACTGCCAACACTCGACACAGAGCATTGGAGCATAGTAGGAAACCTCCTGTGACTCAGGCTGATAACACGACGGATCCGAGAACGAGCTCAATCCTTCAAACACCGCAAGTGGACAACCATATGATCGTCAACCAGACCACTCAGAGAGAAGGTCGCCTCCACCCCACCAAGGTGGTGGAGCAAAAGAGGGTGGTTGTGGACCACCTCAAGGGCCACCTGAAAATCCTCCAGGAGGTTCACTGGGAGGATCAGATAGCGATCCTTCCTATAGAGATACAGGATCTGGGGAGGAGGATGAGGATGAAACATCATCCCCTGACAAAGAAGAGGACGTCGAAGAACTGTTCACAGCTCTAGTGACTCCTGAACCTAGGGGAACAGCAATGCTGTTCGCCCAAACTAGCCCACCAGTAACTGCTCCAATAACTGGAGCCAAGCAGACAGGTTATTACCACGAATGTGGTGACTGCTCACCAACGAGCATATCAAACACTCATAGAACCACTAGAGAGACGTGGTTTGTAACCGAACCAAGATTGGGGAATGGTGATCGGCTATTCCTGGACCTGTATCAACAGGCCCATATGATAGAATTAGACTCTTATAGGGATAAGAGTCGACCTGAATGTAGTAAATACCTACATTCTGTACATACCAAGCTTCACCGAATGATCGATGAACAGGTGGCCATATTACACGACCACTCTACCAATACAAAGGGAGGGCCAAGAGTGCCCACTCCTCCATCGTACAATGGTGAAGGAGACACCAAGATGTATGAAAGGTGGCTTAGCACCTTGCTGAGATGGCTCCACGTGAAAAAGATTTGCAGAGCAAAATACGATGAGGAACATATAGTATATGTTCCTATGTACCTGGAAGGAGACGTGTTGTCATGGTTCAATGACAATATTGACGGTTTCCACTGTCAACAGGAATACTGGACCTTTAAGGAGGTTATAATGGGATTATATGACCATTTCGTGTTCTGTGCAGCAACACGTGACACTTCAGACAAGTTCTGGAGCATGACATTCCAAAAAGGAGATGATATCATGTCCTTCTACTATAAGATGGTGTGATATGCCACACAAATGGTGCGAGCGCCAGATTGCTACACCTTCAAATCTCAGTTGATGATGAACATGCCATTGGCAATGTTCAACTTTGTGATTAGCAAGGGATGTTCAGCTGAACATTCGCTAACTGAGACTATTCTCCACTATGCCAAACAGGCAGAGGAGAACGACAGACAGTCCAAACAGTGGACTGATTGAAGACATGCAGGAACAAATGTGCATCTAGGAAGGACTCCCAAGCCTCCAATGGTGCCTGCACCAAGGCCCCGTCCCAGTACACGACAAACAACAAATGAACGTCATTACAAACCAGATGATCGAAACAATCATCCACAGAGAACATCGAACCATAATGTTGGTTCGAATTCATGACATCAGCCTCCATCTTCACACAACAGTGAGAAGAAGCATATGCATGGACATATGCACGGTCATGCCAGAGAGCATGATCGCCCAATGTATGATACTAATCCGACCGACATGTCTAATATGACATGTTATGGATGTGGTGAGAAGGGACACATCACCAAAGACCCGAAGTGTAAGAACTTCAGGAAAAGTAAGCCTGGCATGAAATTGTTTGCAGCCCAAGAGACCCTAGACGAGGATGATGACAGAAGGGCCAACAACGGAGTCATCAACCAAGATATGGAATCAGGAGATCATGATGAGAATGATCAGACTCCAGGGGACCAATACGACAGTAATGTCATAGGCTCCCAATATAGCTCAGAAGGAGAAGAGGTCAAATTTGATGAATTCGATGATGGTCATCGGAACCAGGTAGATAGAGCAGAGCAGATGTATGCTCTGCAAATCAAGTCAATGAGTCTGCTTGACCCGCACAATAAGTTCGCAGTGTTCAGCGAACCAGACTTCAACAAGCCAATTGTCGAGGAATATAATATCTACGATCCTCAGGACAAGGACCAAGACTTCCCACCGTTGCAGGAAGTCAGTGATTCTGAATCTGAAACTGAACCAGTTTGGAAGGAAAGCTCCAAAGGAGAATTTCCAATATTAGTGGAGTCTGATGACTCCGAGGAATCAGATGGTGATGATGAGGAAACCATTGCCCTAGAGTTCAAAGAACTCTTTTCAGCAATGAAAGCAGGAGAGGTAATGAAACCACCTGCAGCGAAGCATCCTATTACGCTTCGTAAGTCCAGTCAAAAGTTGACCCAGCCATTAAGAGATCCTAAGGAGAACCAATGTTTTGTAACATTGGTAGAGATCCAAGGACAATCAGCAGTAGCACTGCTGGATTCTGGATGCACTACAGACGCAATATCGCCCAAGCTCGTGAACGTCACAAGGATAAAAGTGCGTGAGCTAATGGAGCAAGTACTGTTACAGCTTGGAATGGCAGGAAGCTGATCCAAGATCAACTATGGGGTGAATTCCCACATAGCCTATGGTCCCATAAAAGCGGACCACTAATTCAATGTGATTAACATCAATAGATATGACATAATATTGGGCACTCTGTTCATGCATAAGCACGGCATAGTGCTTGATTTCGAACTTAATCAAGTTCAAAGGAAGAATGAACAACTGTTCGCTCTTGAGGAAGGTGGCAACAGTTACCTTATGGTATGACAAATGGCCATGAGCAAGCATCGGAAGACACTTGTACCTAGCATTGTGGGTAAAACAGAACCCACTACAAACGGTACATTTGAACTGTCAAGATTACCTAGAGTAAACGATGGTCACAAAGAGCGACCACTGGCTGCACCTAATAAGGATGCAGATAATGAGATTGGCAGTGTCATTGGTAAATGACATAAGAGCGGTCCAAGGACCACCTGTGAACATAAGGAACAGACAGCTCCTTCCCAAGATTGGAAGCGATCTTCCACAATTCGACCCAGAACAGTGGTGATGGAAGATGAAGATGAGGAAAAACCGCCTCATCTAGCTACTGGATTACTGCAGGCATACCCAGTAATCATGGATAGTCGGGACACCCTGACTATCAAAGATATTGAATGAATGGTTGATGAAACTCCAACCGTTGAAGCCAGCTCAAGGAGCTCAACCCAGGCTAAGATAGACCTGGAAGAGGTGGACGAGATAGTCCACGAGTTCACTAGAACTTGATTTCCCTGATTGGCAGCATGCAAAGAGTGCCTGCCGCCAACAATACCACGAAGTCATTCATGGACAGAGGAAAGTTCAAACAGAATGAATGACATCCTGTTTGCAGTAATGAATGATCATTCTGCAAAGATGAGTGATACAGGACCGCTCACTGAAGAAGATATTCCTCAATTGCACAAGGAATGGAAGAAGTCGTGTCACAACATCATGCAGGGCGCACCGGAACAGTTTCCACTGCTGAGGGATGTGAATCATCACATCCCACTGATCGATGAAAACAAGCAGTATAGGTATCACCTACCGCGATGTGCAGACACTATGAGACCACAGCTGTCTGAAAAGATAGCATGATATACTCATGCTAATTGGTGGATGCCATGCCACACGGAGCAGGCTGCCCCTATGCTGTGTATTCCGAAGAAGAATACCACATTGCATACCATCATTGATACTAGAGAATGCAACGACAACACGGAAAAGGATGTGACCCCTCTTCCTGATCAAGACCTAATCCATCTTGACATGGCTAGAGCGAAGATTCACTCTAAGATAGACTTCTCCAACATGTACAAACAGATACATGTCCAACCAGATGATGTACACAAAACATCGTTCACAACAGTGTACGGCACCTTTGTCAGCAATGTAATACAACAGGGTGATTGCAATGCACCGTCAATGTTTCAATGGGCAATGAACCACATATTCCGAGACTTCATTGGAATATTCTTGCATGTGTACTTAGACAACCTATTCGTCTATAGTAAGACAGTTGATGAACATCAATGTCATCTCAAACTCGTATTTGACAGAATATGACAATATCAGTTCTACTTGCACAAAGACAAGTGTGAACTGTTCGCAGACAGAATTGACTGTCTGGGGCATGTAATTGACAAGAAAGAATTACATGAAGATGCCGATAAAATGGCAAAGATTTGTGATTGGCACACACCTCGTAACTATCATGAGATGCAACGATTTCTAGGACTTGTACAGTATCTGGCACATTTCTTGCCAGATATATCAGCCTATACAGGGCTGATATCAGCGATGGAGAAGAACAGACAACTGTTCTTCTGGACACCATTGCATGACAAGTGCTTCCAGATGATTAAAGGCATCTGCTGTAGGATGCCTATACTACGCCCGATAGACCACGATCGGGATGAGCCTATATGGGTCATCTGTGACGTGTCTGTCTATGGAGTAGGCACAATGTACGGACAAGGCCCTACATGGCAAACCTGCAGACCTGCAGGTTTCATGTCCAAGAAGTTCATGGACGCACAACGGAATTACCATGTGTTTGAGCACGAAACACTTGTGATACTCGAAGCCCTCCTGAAATGGGAGGACAAATTGATCAGGTATCGAGTTTATGTGGTGACAGACCACCAAGTGCTTGAATTCTTCAAGATGCAACTGAGGCTATCTAGCCATCAGACAAGATGGATAGAATATCTATCTCAATTCAACTTTGACATTAGATATGTCAAAGGAAACTCTAACAAGGTGGCAGACGCCTTGTCAAGATACTACGAGCATGACTCATGGTCAGATGTGCCAGAATTGCACAACTACATCAATGCCGACATGCACCTTGACCCGGAGCATGACAATCTACCCTGGGACCACTTCCGGGAAGTCAAGAACAAGGTCATTGAGAACCAAGTGCATTGTAACCACAACACTAAGCTGCAAGTGGAACTGAACATCTCGAGGATAGAGACATGATAGCGGCCAAAATGGCTGCCGCTCAAGGTGAAGGGGATAAGCAGGAAGCTCATCCTCTGATAGTGGATGATGATCCCACTATATTTGAATCACGCACAAAGGGAGAGAACCTCCACAAACAAATAACAAATAAAGACTCATTCAATAAGGATGTACAAGAAGGATATCAATCGGACACTGTGTTCCGGAAGATACTCATACACCCAGAGAGCCATCCCAACTTCACAGTGAAGGATGAATTCGTATGGACAACAAATAGAGGGGGAGAGAATGTATTATGCATTCCCTCCTCAACGTCAAAAGGATCGATGTTGTATGGTCGAATTATTGACCAAGCCCACACAATTGTAGGTCACTTTGGACCTCAGAAGACAGCTGACTATGTTCATCAGTGGTATTGGTGGCCATGTCTACAAGTAGACATGGAGAAGTTCTGCGCGTCGTGCGAGATTTGCGCACGATCAAAGGGTGAATATCAAGCACCCGCAGGCAAGTTACATCCCTTGCCTATACCTACTCAACCATGGGAATCAATAGGAATGGACTTTATAGGTCCATTCCCAGAGGTTGACGGGTATAACTACCTCTGGGTAGTTATCTGTTGCCTAACTTCTATGGTACACTTGGTGCCAGTGAGCACCACATCCACAGCATCCCAGCTGTTGGTCATATATATACATGAGATTGTGCATCTGCATGGCCTACCATCATCAATCATATCTGACCGAGATGCTAAGTTCACGTCGAAGTGGTGGCATGAACTACACAGACTGATGGATACAAAGTTGATGATGTCTACTTCGTTCCACCCACAGACTGATGGGGTTACCAAGCGGGTAAACCACTCAATTGCACAGATATTTCGTGCATCCATCAACCCAGACCAACAGGACTGGGTATATAGATGCCCACTTATGGAGTTTGCAATAAACTCAAGCATCAATCTGGCCACAGGGATGACACCGTTTGAGCTCAACTATGGGTACATGCCCGTAGTTATGCGACAGCTACCTGCTGTAGAACGTGCACCACCAGGTGTAGGCACATTCACAATGAATGTGCTCAGGAACATGGCAGTCGCGCATGATGCATTGATCACTGAAAGAGTATTCCAACAATTTCACGCCAATAAACATCGACGTGATGAGCCAGATATACGAAAAGGAGAACTTGTACATCTATCGACAAAGAATTTGTCGATGCCAAAGGGTCGGGCCAGTAAATTGGTACCCCAATTCATTGGTCCATAAAAGGTGAAGGAAGCATATCCCTCCACCTCCAACTATGAGTTGGACTTACCGCCTGAACTGGCGAGACGGAAATTACATGGAAGATTCCATGTAAACCTTCTCAGACCACATCACACCAACAATGATGTGTTGTTTCCCAGTTGTACATCGCCAGAGCCATACAACTTTGGTGCGCCAAGCGACGCTGAGTGGTATGTGGATGAAATTACTGGCCACTGTTGGCAGGGCCAGAACATCCAGTTCCAGGTTAAGTGGAATCTTGGAGATTCCACTTGGGAGCTGTTGCATAATTGCAATGACCTAGCAGCACTAGACAACTACTTGATGTTGATGAATATCAAGGAGTGGCAAGAATTGCCACAACATGCCACCAGGGTGGTGCGGTCGGTACAGAGGAACCGACGCAAATGATCTGCTAAGTCAAACAGATCAATCAGCTGACATATTATGTCAACAAGGGGCAGCGATCACCGTATATTGTTCATTTAAACCAAACAATGCAGAGTTAGAAAAACTCTAACTTCCTGCATACCAACACGTAGGAAAACAAAACCACAGCAGCGCTGGACAAAAAACTGCCCAACAAACCACTCAAGGGGAGTGAGGACGACATCAGTTGTCCTCAAAAGGGGAAGGAATGATGGGGTGACACCGAAATGCTGATGTCACAAGATGAATGTGAAACGCGTTCGCCTGGAGTATCTCCAGGCCCAAGTGTGTGAAGGGAAACTCACACAAGAAACAGTCTAGCTCCGAGAGATGGAGCTAACACGAGCAGACCTGCTCGTGTGCCATGCAACCTAACCTGATGGGCGTACAATCAGCAGATGAAGCTCATTCACCATCCACAAGGTTGCGAGATGTGTACCCATTATGGTACACACATATCATTAGCTGAAATATCAGCCGATACTGACTATGCCAACGCTAGAGAGCATCAAACGATGCACATCCAAGAGGATGTGTATTGGAGGAGAACAGCTGACAGCTTTGACCGTCAGCTTTCGGAGGCAGAAGAAGAGATCCGTCGACTACAGAGGAAAGTCGACACACTGGAGCAGCAGCTCGAGGATACCTCGAGCTATGATGGAGGACACGCCAGTAAACACCCACGTCACCAACACTCATTCAAGTCCAGTAATGGACCCGATCGAAACGCAACACCAGCAAGCTGGACGTCATTGGTGCCTGAAGCTCGGGCCCCTAATTCACATGCCCAGACAGTGGCGACAAGGCCTGCAGCACAGCAGGATGTCAATATGACTGGGCCTGAAGAGGCAAACTATCTGCCTCTTCCACCACCCGCTCCACCGATGGCAATGCCATCGAACATTCTGACCATACCTCAGGGTGCCCAATGGACACCCGCTCCTGCACCTCGACCAAAACCTCAGTTGACTGGGTGAATTGTATCGCCTACAAATGAGGATGAGCTGACAGAGCTCATCTGGTGTGCCCATGACGAGAAGAACATGGGCACCGTGCTGAGTATGAGGATTTTCACACGGGATGCACACTCTGCAGGAGCAAGTCGCTCCCCTCTACAGTCTCTGGGACTGACAAGGTGGAGGTTGCCTGACTGGTTACCCCCTGATCAGCGATCACCGTGGGCAACCACAGTTACCACACAGCCTGCTGACCCGTCTCGGATGGAAATGCTGAGACAAGACACGCCCATAGAGGAATGGGCATGATGGCTCTAGAGATATCCCCAGAACCTGCTATCCAAGCCAGGGATCACTCATGATTCCTCAGGTATATCATTAGCCTCAATTAGAGGCTACCTGCTGATCACAGGGCGAGCACCCCGTGGTGAAGGCCACCAATGAGGGAGGGCCATTTTCATTATGCGAGCAATTGAGCTCGCACTTACACCAGGTCTGTATTGATGGACACTGGCCTCATTGGGCCTTACTGTGGCCATCGGTCACAGTATGGACCGATATACCAACCTGACAGAGAACACCTCCATCAACAATGTTGTGCACAACAGGGTATCAGCATCGACAAGGTAGTCAATGCTCACATATGGGCGGAGAGGCAACTCCGCCATTACTCGCAGGATGATGACAACGTGAGGAGAGCCAAGGCTCACCTTGTCCTGCAGTGTACTTGTCAGTACACGAGTACCAAAGCTCAGGATGAGCTTTGAGTAATGGTTCCAGCATGGTGGGAGGCAGCCACCCCACCATAACCAATGGCAAGGCCAATGGTCATTCCGCCATCAATTGTGATGATGAATGCATCCAGACCGAGACATGGCTTGGCCTTCTCATCCTCATTGTTGAGGCTCTCAATGATGGATTACTATCCAGCAACAGAAGATTCTGTCGCTCCTTTTCCTTCAGTGGTGGGACCAGGTCCTGCTGGGTTCACTGACGGTGGATGGACGGGTCATTTCCGTCCGCCAAAGAAGAAGAAGGTGTGGAAACCCAAGGTTTCTGCACCCACCCAGGAAGATAGTCAATCTTCCTCAGTACCCTCCACTCCACAACTGAAGCGGAATCTGGCGTACTATGGAATTACCATACACCTGACCGAAGGGGAAGTCCTTGACGACTTGCCCCCAGTTCCCACTGACTCAGACGAGTCAAGCGAAGACGACTTTGCTGAGGAGGTCAACAGGACCTTCTTAACACATGCCGCCACATTGGAAAACACTACATCTGGGGCTGCCCAGGTGTCTGCGAGAACTGAACCGGTGGAGGCACCATTGGCACCTAAGGAAAAACCGGCGTCACCTATGGTGACACCTACAGATACACCTATGGGGGAGTGAATGCACTACCCATGTTCAAACAGGCATAAATGTTCATTGATGCTGTATATACTCAGTTTGATAGACACATCAACATGTGTCTATCAAAAGTGGTCGACTATCAGCCACACCTCATCAGTAAGCCTCGTGCTTGCATCCATTAAGTGGTGCCCTGACCCTAGCGCGGACCTGTCAACACAGGTCCACTAACAGACATGTTGAACATGTCCATTCCACTCCACACTTGGTGGTTGTGGGATTGGGTCAGGTAACAAATCTTTGTAACCTTCTAAGCTTTGCACTTATGCTTGTATTCGGTGTTCTTCACCATCCATTCTTTTGGCAGTGTTCCCACTGCCTCACTTTCATTACAAATTTCTCAATTTTATTTCTTTTGTTGTTGCTTGGTGTGTTACCAAGCTTAAGGGAGAGAGTGTAGGGGTGCTGCCCGATATGGGCAGTATGTCCTTGTTGATTACAGAAGTTACCAGTATATAACCGGTAACATTTATTTGTAGACAGAGTTTTACATTGTACCTCATAATTGCACTATAGAAGTTGGTCACACTTGTACCGCATGAGGTCTTAGTTCAACACCCCCACTTAACAGCACTACATTGATGCCCACAGATCAGCTGAGTAGCAGAAAAGTAATTACCCAGTTGATGTACACAGGTTGGCCGAGTAGCAGTAAAGTAACTTGGGCCCATGGATTGGCCAAGTAGCAGATATGTAATTACCTGGTCGATGTACACGGATTGGCCAAGTAGCAGAAATGTCATTACCCGGTCGATGTACATGGATCGGCTGAGTAGCAGTAAAGTAACTTGGTAGTTGATGCCCATGGATTGGCCGAGTAGCAGAAAAGTAATTACCTAGTCGATGTACATGGGTCAGCCGAGTAGCAGTAAAGTAACTTGGTAGTCAATGCCCATGGATCGGCCAAGTAGCAGAAATGTAATTACCCAGTCGATGTACATGGATCGGCCAAGTAGCAGTAAAGTAACTTGGTAGTCGATGCCCATGGATCAGCCAAGTAGCAGAAATGTAATTACCTGGTTGATGTACATGGATTGGCCGAGTAGCAGTAAAGTAATTTGGTAGTCAATGCCCATGGATTGGCCAAGTAGCAGAAAAGTAATTACCCAGTCAATGTACACAGGTCAGCTGAGTAGCAGTAAAGTAATTATCCAGTCAATGTACATGGATCAGCTGAGTAGCAGTAAAGTAACTTGGTAGTTGACGCCCACAGATTGGCCGAGTAGCAAATCCATGGGCATCAACTACCACATACTTTACTGCTACTCGGCCGATCCGTGTACATCGACTGGATAATTACTTTACTTTTTCTGCTACTTGGCCGATCCATGGGCATCGACTACCAAGTTACTTTACTGCTACTTGGCCAATCCGTGTACATCGACCAGGTAATTACATTTCTGCTACTCAGCCAACCCATGTACATCAACTGGGTAATTACTTTTCTGCTACTCAGCCGATCCATGGGCATCAACTACCAAGTTACTTTACTGCTACTCAGCCAATCCGTGTACATTGACCGGGTAATTACATTTTTGCTACTTGGCCGATCCGTGTACATCGACCGGGTAATTACATTTCTGCTACTCGGCTGATCCGTGGGCATCGACTACCAAGTTACTTTACTGCTACTCAGCTGATCCGTATACATCAACCGGGTAATTACTTTTCTGCTACTTGGCCGATCCATGGGCATCAACTACCAAGTCACTTTACTGCTACTCACTACTTGGCCGATCCATGGGCATCAACTACCAAGTTACTTTACTGCTACTCAGCCAATCCGTGTACATCAACCAGGTAATTACATTTCTGCTACTCGGCTGATCCGTGGGCATCGACTACCAAGTTACTTTACTGCTACTCAGCCGATCCATGTACATCAACTGGGTAATTACTTTTCTGCTACTTGGCCGACCTGTTTGCATCAACTGGATTGCTACTCGGCCGACACGTGGGAGTAGATTGGATAATTGTTTAAATGCTACTTGGCTGGCCCATTTGCATTGTTTGGATATATCCTTGGCTGGCCTGTTTGTATCGACTGATTCATTAATTTTATTGGGACTTGGCTGGCTGATTTATATCATATTGAGGTTCTGCTGTGATGTCATTTGTTTGGCCGAGTCATGTTTAACAAGTTGTATTACAAGGTATACAATCACTCGGTCAACCTGTTCCTCTTGTCAAACTGCACAATGCCCGGCTGAGACATTGGTATCAAGGTCCTCGACTGATCGTTTCCAGATGTTGTTGACAGCCCAAATGCACCATCAGATCCATTGTCTCCCATGGCTTAAGTCACTGAACTAGCTGACCAGTTTGTGACCAAACCAACACTGCCACATATTCTTCTACCAATTGCCTTTAAATGCAACAAAGATTAAGCAAATCATCCAAGAATTGAGTGAGATATCATCAAAACCGAGTATTGACACACAAATATTGTGTCAATACTCGGTTTTGATGATATCTCGCTCAATTCTTGGATGATTTGCTTAATTTTTGTTGCGTTTTGATGGCACTCAGTAGAGGAAGGTGACAAAAAGGTGGTTATGACCATCTGTGACTGGTATGGACCACAGTTTTTATACAATGCAGTTACAACTGATTATGACCAGTATTTTGTGGTTTTTTTCAGTTTTGGTCTGGCTATTTGACTATTTCCTTTTATAGGAGACCAGTCCGGTCACTGGTTCACCCAAAAAAGGCGAAAAAACCGGACCAGACCGGACCTCAAAGCACTAAATGCAATTCACCCAGCAGGTTGTTACACAACATGTGAGATGTATACAGAGCCAAATAACATTTTAAACAAACCAAGTTCATTCGCACTATTCTCAGCAACACCATGTCACCAACCAACTGGGGGGTACAGCCATGCATGGTTGCACCACAACACAAGGGGGAGAGACTCAGACTCAAGGGTTCAGGCTCAGAGGTTCTCCCCCAAGCCTCAGATATGTTTTTTTCTTTTATTTATCTGTTTTCACTAATTCTAAACCACAGGGAGGGCAATGACAGCACACCCACATCATCACCACCACCACACCTCACCATGACAATGGCAACTGGAGCACCCAGGGACATGAAGACGAGAAAGAGCTGCCCATGCCCTGGGAGGACAGGCATTGGTGATGACAAAGGGCTGGGAGGTGACACCTCCTGTCCCCTTTGTAAGTTTTTTTTTTTCTATTCAGTTTTCATTGACATTACTACTACGACAGGACACTACCACTTCCCACACCACATCATCACCTAACAACCACAGGACAGAACAGAGGGTGCAGGATGGGTTCAACAACAGGACTGATGACCACAGAATGAGGAGGGGACCTGGCCCAGAACAATGACAGCAAGAACAGAGATGGGGATGAGGACCACCACTAGTGATGCCACGGCTTGGCTCGGCTTGGCTCAGCTATGGCTTGGCTCAGGCACATAAGCTGATCAAAACAGCTCTAAGCCACTCTGGGTGGCTCTGAGCCACTGAGCTGACTTGAGATTGCATAGTATTGTAGGCATGCTGTCCTACTTGTATTTTATGCTTTAGTTATGCTTTTAAATGTTAATCTAGCCATGTAGACCATTATTATTAAAAAAATGTGTTGTAACTATTGAGTTTTGCATCGATCGGTACTTTGATGGGACCATGTGGCTATATTTGTCTCCTCGTACCTATTACTAAGGATGCTCACGAGACAGTTCTGGGCAGAGGGGCTCAGTAATATGTATTCAGATTAGCAGTAGGTACTTCTACAGAGTGCATTCTGATGTTTTTAGAAGGTTTAATGTCACCCACCTCTCCCTAATGTCAGGCTGCAGAGGGCATGGCTTGAGCAGCTCTGGGCAGCTCAGAGCCATGAGCCGATTTACCAGCTTGGCTGGCCCAAAATAGCAGCTCGGCTCAGCGGCTCACGGCTCTGAGCCGAGCCGTTGGCAACACTAATAACCACAGGTAGACAAAGACAAGGGCACAATGGAAGACAGTGACAGAAGACAATGACAGAGGACCCCACAATGGCAAGAGATGACAATGGTGATGACAGGGGTGGTGCAGGGCTCAGGGGGCAATGCCTCCCAAGCCTAGAGGTATGTTTTTTTTTTCACAATTTATTTAATCTACAAACTACACAGGATTACACGAGTCCCAGGGGACCAACAGCACCCAGCAACAGCAGGGGATGACCCACAGACCTATGGGAGACATGGCTGTGACAAGGACAAGGACAAGGGCCAGGCAACAACAGGCCAAGGGCAGGATGATGGCACACACTCAAAACAGGGATGAGAACAACAACAGGACACCAGGGAAACAATGAGGGCAATGGGAGACTATGACAGCAACGACAACGGGATGGGGCTCAGGGGGG
>QFEU01001791.1:0-10306 GCA_003316345.1 Tricholoma terreum | reverse complement strand
TGTGACTGCCTACTGACTACATGATCACGTGACTATCCTGGAGTGGTGCCTACCACCACTCCAATGGGGCATTAGAGTTTGCACTGCCAGGTCACATACCCTCAATGTGTCTCTCAATTCTGCAGCAATGTTCCACTCATCCTCCATCAATTTGAATTGACGGAGGTTGTTCTTTTGGTCTGATGTGATGTTTTAAATGGCTGCATGATACTGCATAGTGAAGGATAACATGTTGTATGTTGAATTCCACCTGGTTGAGACATCACATGGCATGATCTTAATTGCCAGGCTGAGTTCCTCAAGACACGCCTTCCATCCAGGTAGTAAGATTGTTGTCAAGTGAACTATCTTGAACATCAGTTTTTGGAGCTATCAGACTACTGTTAGGTTGTACAGGCAAGCATTTTATCTATCCACCATACCTTAACTAATGTTCTCTTGACTGGCCAAATAGATTCTTGAAGATTCTCCCTTTCCTCCAGTGTCAGGGCTGCCACCTCATCTACCCAACCTTCCAAATTGTCATCTTTTTCAATGTTGCCATCCTCAACATCATTCTCCTTGGCCATGCTAAGTTCTTCCTCTTCAATGTTATCGGCAAGCACCAACAATGATTGTTCATTATTGTTCAGGTCATCATCATTTTCATCAGTGGGTTTCACATTGAATTGCTTTAACAAGGACTTAGTGACAAGGTTTAGAATATGGGCAAAGCAGCATGTGCAGTTGACAGGTGAAAAGGTGGTGAGCATTTTGCCCAGCTCTGTGACCATTGTATCATTGTTTGATGCATTGTCACAGGTTACTGACAATATCTTGTGGTCGATACTGAAGTCTTGAAGAACCGCCGCAAATGCAAGAGCGAGATTTATACCTGTGTGTGACTGGTACTGATCTCAGTATCAGCACAGATAGAATCCATGTGCACTACCTTTGCAACTTCAACAATATCAAGGATGATTGTTATGGGCTAGTCTTTTGTCTCAAAGTGTGCTGTGAGAGCAACATATGCATAGTGGTTTGGTGAGGTCCATGCATCAGTGGCAAAGCTTGTGTCCCCATCATATTCCTGTGTGTAAATGTAGTGATCTGGGCCTGTGGCCTAGAGCTTTATATATCTTTGTAACTATGTACCATACTTGTGTCCATAAGCCACCAGTTCCTTTATAAGAGAACTGGTCCATAGTTAGAGGGACTTTTTTTACCCATCGCAATTATATATGTTATACATGTTCTTGCTGTGGGTGATATAAGTCTACCACCCTCTGATTACTACACTTTTTTGAACATTCAAACTCATATATAACAAAACTTTCCGCTTGATTTTGCGAACTTTGCGAACATCAACTGGTGCTGTAACATCAGAATTGACCCTGATGCCACTGGCGACAGTTCATTTAGACCTTGTGATCCACAACTAAACCCAGTTACCTGCCCTTTCTGAAAATGACACCTATCATGTCTTCCACCAAGATAAAGAAGAACAAGACAACTCATGCAAGATCAAAGGTTGGTGTGGAACCTGAACCTCCTGACAACGAACCATTAGACTCAGTGAATGGGAATCCACTGGATGTAATCGAAGAAGCAGAAGAAGAGCCAGCATCAAGGGAGTTGAATTGGGGTGTGAGGGAGAGTTCCAACTCTCTTTCTCCTCTCCCATTTCTGGATCCTCAAACTCCAGAGAACTCACCTCAAGACATTGACTCACCCAATGCCCACGAATTACTATCACTGCATCAAAATTCCACGCACTTGTCACCTGGACCAGTGCCCTCACCTTTGCCTTCCCTCATGGGGAAGAAGAGCAGATGAAAGTGACAAGAGGAGAAGAAGCCTGAAAAGAACTCCTACCCGGGAAGGGATGAGATCCAAGCCAACCAGTTTGCCTCTTTGGCCCATGACCTTATTCACAGTTACCTGGATCAGACTAACTATGACCCCTCTTGTCTTGGAAGGAAGCTCAAGGCTTTGGCCATGGGTTTTTCTGATCAGATATGCCACAAATCTGATGGACAAACACAAACTACTTCCCACTACAATGAGACAGGCCTACAAGTCCCTCATCCTCAAGGAAACTCAGTAAACAGAGAAGGGGCACCTTCCACTTGGTCTATGCAAAAGAAAATGGTACACTATGATGGGACTAGCAAGATGGCCTTACAACAATTCTGAGATGAGGCTATTTGTGAAGGACGGCATACCAATATTCCTGACCAGGATATTCAATTTGACCCTGAGGGATTTCCATTCGAGGAAGTCAACCCATCCAGGGAGCCTGTATGAACCCCGGCTCCTCAGCCTTCCCAGCAGAGGCAGAGAGGGAGGTATGATTGTCCTAAATGTGGAGGATCCAGAGGAAATGGGGATGGAGGAAATGGAGGAGACCCTCCTTCATCTGGAAGCGATAGTGATGATGATCTTGTTCAACCCATGATTCCAATCCTCAACACTCTGCATCTTTGTGTTTTGAGGCAATAATGTCAACATACAGGGTGTATTCTTCAAGGGAAGTGCACCTGTCTGATTCCTCGAGTCTGGCTTCATGTAAAGTGCATAAGATCTGGTATAGGATTTCCATTCGCGATGCCCTTTTCTGTCTGAAATCCTGGACAAGGTTGTCCAACTTCGAAACGACATTGGCCCTGAAGAGTTCTCCTCATTCAAGTCCTCGAAGCCCAGAGAAGGGTTCATGCTCATCTTGTCCTTGTGTGGCTGGAGGCTTGTTGAGTTGCTGAGTTGTTCCAGCAGTGAAACCTTGCGATGGCTGATTACTTGGGTCCCCTCTGGATCCCTGATTCTCATTTCCAGAGGTAACTGCAAGCATGAGGATTTGCATGGATGGGTTGTCTGAATTGCTCCCTCCAGTAGCATGTCCAGCAGCTGTTTGGCCTCCTGCAGGAATGATGTATCATCCGATAGGAGGCATGCCCATTGCTTGACATGAGTAGAAATGATGTATAAACTTTATAGATCAAAAATACACGAGCGAGTAATAAAAAGAAAAGACACTATGAGAGTGTGAGAGTCAGGGAGAAAGATAAAAGGTAGAAAAACCCTTACCTAGGAGAAAATTTCCAGCTGCAGTGAATGGCAACAGTAGAAATGACTTAATATTAACCTTCTGCCTGCACAGAGAAGACAAATATGTGCCATCAAAAGTTCATCAAACAATCTGTTAGAAAGAGAATGATCCATTTCACTTGTCAGATGGTACCAGGGCCAATTGAAAAATCATGGAATCTTCTAAGCCAGTTGCCAATAACTATCCCAAAAGAAAGCAGTCCCACTTTATATGAGCTGATGGCACAGGAACTTCAGTGCACCTTGGAAAACAGAAACTTAGTGCAGAACTTGAACAGGGGGAAGATGAAACTAGAGTAAAGAGAAGCAAGACAGACCTGAGTAATACAACTGAGGGTTACACACCAACTGCTAGTCCTCAGGGCTCACAGTAGAGCAACAATAGCTGTGCATATGATACAGTAATATCTATTCTGTACAACATATGGCAAGATGATCCAACACAGAGGACTGTCCAGTTCAGAGATGTCACCAATGAATACTTGGGATAAATTTCTGACAGCTTCTCACAGACTAGACCTTGGGGTACTGCATATAGTCTCGGAGATGTCTGTGATTTTGTGTGATGGTGCTTGCAGAGAGCCAATTCTGCAGTGTGTGCTTGGGGTAGATACACAAGAATTCAATACATTCTAGATTATTTTTTGGCTACAAGTCATCCTGTTACATCACTGTCAGTACACTGCCTGAATGGTCATTCACAAGATAGGGTAAATTCACTTGCCTCCAGCTGTCATATTACAGTGTTATGTAAATGCCCCAATTCAGACATTGTTTGACAATCACACCATTGAGTGCACAGTGCACTGCCATGTGTGTCAGTCTCTTCTCGAACAACATGTTTTTGAAAAGTTGCCCACTATCATTGCATTTGACTAGTGATGTGCAGGGCCTGGCTCAGCTCAAAAGCCCCAGCTTGGGCTCAGCTTGACCTGGCTCAGGCTTAGCAAAATGGTGAGCTGGACCCTGGTATAGGGCCGGCTTGGGCCTGGCCCAGGCTCAGGCTGGGGCTTGGTAGAGAGAATTGGAAATTAGGTTTTCATGATTGGAGAGTTACAATAATTTCAATGCCATCATGGCATCGCCAATATTGTTTCATTGCAGAACCGGGAATTGCTGAACATCAATCATCAATGCATGTCATTATTCTTGCATTTCTCCACATATCCTGACCTCTCACAAGTGCAATAGGTGTATGTCTTTATTGTTATTTGGATCTCTGATACTACTTTATTTCTCTTTATTATTTAGATTGTCCCATTTCTCTCTGAGTCTAATGATTCTGAGTTCTCAATTTATTGAGAACAAGGCCTGTTCAGTATGGGCTTGGTGAGTGTCTCATATGCTCTATCCCTGCCACAGCACCTTATATTAATAGACTAAATCTGATATAAATAGATTCAGTGTATGATGAAGTATATTCAGGTGTGACACTGGCACACTTTTCCTGCAGCAAGCTGTGGTTCCTACTGACTGCCTCTGTCTTTGCTGGGTCATGTGAGTTGTTGAAGGCATAAGAGCCTGTAATTTGTATAGATCCAAAATATGTGTCATATTAATCAACAATCATGCCATGTGTCCATTGTTGAGGCTACCGCTGGATGATCTTGTCACTTTGAGCAGTATGACTACAAAGACAGGCACCAGATGCAAGAGAGCCATCCACTCAAGTACCATACAGAGTCAAGCAACAAGCTGCAAACACAGCAATCTTATTATACAAATGTGAGAGATTTACTGACACTGAATGAAGGTATTATGTTGTCACCAAGTATAGATGTGCAAAAGTTCCAAATTCTCATTTTTTTGAGAACAAGGTCTGTTCAACATGGGTACAGTGTGTGTCTCACACAATCCATCATTGCCACAGCAAGTTGTGAGCTCCTTTGTTTGGTCTCACCTAAGGGGGGCAAAGGCCCATGTATGAACTTAGTTCAGATGTAGATTATAGGACCAAAACAGATGTATTAGCATATTAAGTTAATGAAAAAACAGAAACATCATGGAAGAGATAATATCTCTCTACTTGGTGTTTGGTTCCTTATCATCTAGAAGTTGTACAGTTATCTATACTGCAGAGAACTCAGACCTGCCATGCATAGCAATGGCCCACTAGCGCAAGTGATGTTGCAGTTGTGGGTTTGCATGTCAAACACACCAAACGATGCATTGGAGATGCCAGAGTACCTGTGATGCAGAATGCCTGCAAGGTATGCACATATTAATTCCTATAGGACTACCCACCCACTGACCACAACTATGATCATTCCTCCAAATAAGGCTGACCAGGATAACAGAATCACATGCACTAACTGAATTATGCACTCAGATCCATGGATGACACAGCAGACAACACATCTGTGGGAATTGCAGGAGTTAACACACAACGTTTCTCACAGGTTTGACTTTGCATCACTCTCAGTAAAAAAAATTGGTCATGTAAATGTATGGTGTAAGTCGGGTAAAGTCAGGCTGTACAAATATAAGACTAAAAGTCTGTGTTTTTGGACTAACACCTGACTTTGCTGGTCAGGCACCAGTCAGGTTGCAGTCGTGGCAACATAAAAATCTCTCATGGAGATTGCAATTAACAGAGGGAAAAAAGAAAGATACCTGGGTTCAAACTAGCGACCTCATACTAACCCAATAACCACACACAATCTTAACATCTATACCACTGAGCCATATTATCCTACATTACTTGAGATATCTATATCTATATAACCAAAATATGATAACCTTATGCATTTTTTTCTTGAGTTCAGCTAATCTTTCTGTATTAATTAGGCTTACAAAGTAATATAGAAGCCAAATGACACAAAAAATCAATACTTCTCCCATGGTGACTGTTTCTGGACACTCTTCTAGTTCCAGCCTGCAAGTGGACTTAGCGAAATTTTGACTTGAGTTCTTAGAAATTGATCTTGATTGCTAAGGGCCAAAGGCATGCTTGATGCTCTAAGTCAGGCTGTACAACCATCAGACTAAAAGTCCATGTTTCAAGTTTGGGACTAACACCTGACTTTGCATGACCTAAACCATACATTACCTGACGAACTTTTTTTACTGAGCATCACTCATGAGTTGTCATTGTGCTCCTCATTTCTGCTGCCTCTTGCTCCAACCTCATCTGAGCAGCTCCTGTAAGTACACCAGAAGCTTCCAATAGACAAAGGGAGGAGTAGAGGTGGTGCACAATGATCCTTGTTAATCACAGCCACAAAGCCAGGGCTTGCCTGGCTCAGGCTTCAGAAATATCAAGCTGAGCCCTGAGCCCTACCAAGCCCACCCCAAGGCTGTCAGACAAGATAATAGTTACAAGCAACTGATGGTGAAGATCACTTTACATTGTGCTACATTACAGAATCTGGTTCAGTGTGGTATCATAATGACATGTCCACAGGCCAGCAGATGGACTCGGAGAATGAAGGCAACTTTGTAGACATAATTGAGATTGACACATGTCAATCATGTATTGCAACCTGTGCCATCATATACATAATCCTCTGTTCTCAGGAGAACTCGGTCCTGCCATGCTGAAAGCAACAGCCCGCTCAAACCAGTGTCTCAATGCTCAGGATCACACCAGCATGCTGTATCCATCAACCAACTTCATCACCACCGCACATACTGTAGAGAATCGATTCCTAGAATAGATGAGAATACACTCAGTCCTTGTATAAGCGACTCTATTTGATGTATACTGTACCTAGAATAGATGAGAATACACTATAGGTACAGTAAGCAAACTATGTAGAAAGTACTAGTGATGCCATGGCTTGGCTTGGCTTGGCTATGGCTTGGCTCAGGCATCTAAGCTGATTAAAACAGCTCTAAGCTGCTCTGGGCAGCTCTGAGCCACTGAGCTGACTTGAGATTGCATAGTGTTGTAGGCATGCTGCCCTACTTGTATTTTATGCTTTAGTTATGCTTTTAAATGTTAATCTAGCCATGTAGACCATTATTATTAAAAAGATATGTTGTAACTATTGAGTTTTGCATTGATCGGTACTTTGATGGGACTATGTGGCTATATTTGTCTCCTCATACCTATTACAGTCGAACCTGTCTTAACCCATACCTTAGATAACCCATAAACTCTGAAATCCCATACCTTTTTTGGTCCACCAAGTTGGTGGGCGGGGAATTCGACACCATAACCCATAACCCATACCCTTTGTCAGCCAAAACCCATAGATTTTGGATCCTAAATTAGCTTAGCGCTTGGACTATATTGCCATGATAAACTAGTGAATTGCATTTCAACATGATGCGCCACCATCACTGTTTGGGACCTCAGAAATAAATTTGTTTGCCTTTTCTTTCTCTTTTTTTGGTTGAGAAAACCCTTCGCCATGACCTCCAAACCTCTCAAAATCCTTAAGAGAGGTTTTGCTAAATTCTCCAAAAAAGTAAAGGATCGCAAAGATGCCTTAGATGCCAGGCTCTCTCGAAAGGAAACCATCTCATCGGCTGATGAGCATTGGTTGGATCACAAAGCGAACATAATTGACGAGCAACATGTCATTGACAATCTTGAGGCAGCCTCAGACTATGAAAGAGGGCTTGCAAGACTCAACGACACTGGAAGGGCAATTGTCAAGAAAATGCAGGAGTGGGCAGGAGATTTAGCGCAGATTGCAGGAAACAAACGGAAATGTACGTACACATCTTGCATACAAGCCACATATGGTTGACATTTTGAAAGGCTCTGAGCATGAGAAGAAACTAAAGAAATCAAAAACAAAGTCCAGTCAGCCTGCTGCTCCCTCTTTTACAAGGAAAGAAAATGCGACATTAGCTCAATGGATTGAGATCCTTGATTGGCACCACCAGCATGGTGGAAAACAGACTGCAACGGCAAACCACTTTGCACTGATCTATCCAAACCTCAAGATCAAACAACCATTGGTTTCATCATGGGTCAAGGATGAAGCCACATGGCGTGCACAGTGGGAACAGACAAAGCTCGGCAGTGACTGCACAGCCAAACGAGTCCAACAAACCGAACACCCTGAGGTGTCAGAGATGATGGAGCTTTGGGTTTCAAAAGCAATGGGCGATGGGATTCTGATTACAGGAGAGGTTCTTCATCAAAAATGGAATGCATTTGCTGATTTGGTTGGAGTTCACGAAGAAGACAGATTGAAGTTAAGCAATGGGTGGTTGGAGTTCTTTAAGGAGAGAAACAGCCTAAAGAAGATGAAGAGGCATGGAGAAGCTGTGTCAGCAAATGCCAAGACTGTGGAGAAAGAGAAGAAGAGGATTCAAGAGTTGATTAAGAAGTATGGCTATCAGCTGTGTGATATCTTCAACATGGATGAAACAGGGCATTTCTATGGGTAAATGAATAACTTTTACTCACCAAGTTTTTTGCTGACTTCTGATACATAGGATGGTATCAGATAGAGGCTTGTCAGATCATAAGCAATCTGGAGTCAAAGGGAAGAAGATTAGGTTGACGTACACCTTCACTTTGAATGCTGATGGGTCCGAGAAGCTTCAGCCTTTCATTATTGGAAAAGCAGCATGGCCACAAGCTTTTAACAAGAAGACTGGCAAACAACTTGGGTTTTATTACCGAAACAATGCGAAGGCATGGATGACGACACACCTTTATCAGGATTGGATTCAGCAATGGGATCGAGAACTTCAAGCAAAGGGGCACAAAATTCTCCTGCTTCAAGACAACTTCTCTGGCCACATCATTCCTGAGAACCTTCAGAACATCCGAGTCGTAAATTTTGAGCTAAATCTCACAGCCCATGTCCAGCCCAACGACCAAGGGATAATCCGCTGCTTCAAAGCTCACTACCAGGCAAGGTTCATCCAACGTGCAATCCATCGCTATGACGAAGGCATAACCCCTGCTGAAATCTACAGTATCAATCAGCTACAGGCAATGCGTCTTGCTGAGTTTGCTTGGCGTGAAGTTGACACGACGACAATCCAAAACTGCTGGCATAAAGCTGGAATTTTACCCAACATGGATGTCCCCTTGTCATTTACGCAGCCTTCGATTCTTGTCTCTTCTCTCCTCAACAATCCTTCCTCTGACTCCATGGCTCCTGTTGCTCATGCAGAGAGGCAGGTCGAGATCACGCTCAATGATTTGGTCCAAACGGGCACACTACAGGAATCAAACCGCATGGACATTGAATCCCTTCTTAACCCAGCTGGCGAATCACAGGTCTTGATGGAAACATCAGATCGTGAAATCTATCAGGCAGTTATGAATGCCATTGATGCACGTGAAAATGTCGAGATCAACAGCGGGGACGATGTTGACAATGATATCCCTCTCGAGCCTCACCCAACCCGACATGATGTTCTTAAGGCTGTCTCAACCATTGGTAGATATGTGGATGATTCGAACAAACTGATCGCATGCAAGATGGAAGCAGTTTTGGGGTCATTCAGCAGGCAACTCCACCTTGACGAGACCAGGACCATGAAAAGCAGTGTTTTGACTGACTTTTTCCCAAGACTATAGACTTATCATTCAAATTATGTGTATTGGCCTACTTTAATATTGAATATGAAGCCTAGATATTTTTTGTGATTTTTTGTGATCTTTTTGTGATTTTTCGAGTGCTTTTTCAGTTCACCTCCCTAAACCCATAACCTCCAATAACCCATACCTCGGGCTGTCCACCGAACGGTATGGGTTAAGACAGGTTCGACTGTACTAAGGATGCTCACAAGATGGTTCTGGGCAGAGGGGCTCAGTAATATGTATTCAGATTAGCAGTAGGTACTTCTACAGAGTGCATTCTGATGTTTTTAGAAGGTTTAATGTCACCCACCTCTCCCTAATGTCAGGCTGCAGAGGGCATGGCTTGAGCGGCTCTGGGCAGCTCAGAGCCATGAGCCGATTTACCGGCTTGGCTGGCCCAAAATAGCAGCTCGGCTCAGCGGCTCACGGCTCTGAGCCAAGCCATTGGCAACACTAGAAAGTACCAGAGTTGATGCTCACCTCAGTCCTTGTATAAGCAACTGAGGTGGCCAAGCAACTAACTATCGTATATATATGAGTCCTGTTCGATAAAGAAACAAAGGCATAAAGGGCATGAGGCGTTTGTTTAGGCGTGTCAAAAGGAGTGTGCTAAGAATAGCGCACGCATCACACTGCCCGATTACGGTGTGATTCTCAACACATACATCAGGAAATCTCCATGACATAGAGATACGTTGATCATTATATATCTGGTAAATATTTGGA
>QFEU01001790.1:0-11193 GCA_003316345.1 Tricholoma terreum | reverse complement strand
AGACTGTGTGGAGTCTGTGGAGTCTGTGTAGAGTCTGAGCATGAGGTGACCAAAATAGAAGACAAAGCACATTTCTACTTGGAGTCTGAGTAGTCTGTGCAGAGTCCAAGTTAGTCCATGCAGAATCCAAGTTAGTCTGTATGGAGTCTGAGCTCATCTGTGCAGAATTGTTCAGGTCTGAAGATACTTACTAATGGAGGTAGCAAGTGTCTAATTACTGGTGTAACCTGGTTTTTTTCAAGTAACAAATTGGCACTTATTCATTTACATTTCAATAATACTAACATTAAAACTAACATCTCTGACAAGCTGTACTTTACAGTCCCTCCCCTAGTCTGAGTGGACTCTGCTCGGACACTTAGAGTCTGCAGACTGTCCTAGGACAGTCTGAGCTGTCCAATTGGACTTGGATAATTCAACAATCTGAGTGATAGTCCAAGCATAGTCCAAGTAGAGTCTGAACAGAGTTCAAGCGAAGTCTGAGTTCTGCACTCTGCTAAGAGCTATAAAATAATGTGTACAGAACAAGGATTGAACCACAGACCTCTGCACTACAGGTCACATGACCACCAAGCATGCACTTGAGCCAAGTAGTCAATATTATGGATATAACATTATATCTATTTATTACTATTATAGTTAAACTATTTTAATCAGATTTATATAGTTAAATTGACCCCCTGACACATACGAGGGGGTATGATTTATGTAATATAAGTTTAACCTCCTTCATGAGGGGAAGAATTACTAATTTTTCCAAAAATAAATACCTCTCATGAATACAAGGGGTGCCAGTGTCCTCATCGTCTATTCCCCATGCCCCTCACCTCTTTATCCACCCTGTGAGCAGCTGCTCGCAGCGGTGGTGGTGGGGTGCTTTGTCAACAGGGGTCATAGGGTGGCTTGGCACCCTCTGCAGTGTCCCCCTCGTCCCCTCCATCCCCTGTCCCCTCGCACACCTGTACTTCTCAGATAGCACCCCTTTCCACCCCATGAGCAATGGCTCGTGGCAGTGGTTGCGGGTGCTTTGTGGGTGGATGCCACATTGTCCCCTCCTCCCCTTGTTGTGTCGTCCCCCTCCCCTCCCCGTTGCTTCCCACTTCCACCCTGCAAGCAGTTGCTCATGGTGGTATTTCAGGATGCTGCATTGGTGGACATGGGGGTTGTCATTGGTGTCATCTGTGGTGGGGGTTGGTACTGGGTGGCGTCTCCTATTTCTTTTGTTCCCCTGTCGTTGTTCCCCCATTGATCTCACTGTTCCACCCATATCCACCCCACAAGCAGGTGCTTGTGAGGCTGGAGCAGGTGGTGGTTGTGGCAGCATGGCGTTAGCATTGTCGTTCTCATTCTCCCTCCCCCCCATCTCCCCTCCTCCCCACTGCCTCCCAGGCATCCCCTCGTCCCCCTCGGCCCCCCAGGCAGATATCGTCATCCCCCCCTTGTCAGCGTCATCTTCCTTCCCCATCATCTGCTATCACACTGCATTGTCATTGTCGTTCCACCCACCATCCACCCCACGAGCAGTTGCTCATGAGGCTGGCGGTGGGTGGTGCATCATTTGTGGTGGTCTTGTTTACCCTGTCATCGTCATTCTACTAGTGCTGGGGCCTGCTGGTCGACTCCCATCATTTGGGTGTGCTGGTGTGCTGGCATCATATTTAAGCGCTAGCTCCTGCAATCCACCCTGCGAGCAGGGGCTTGCAGGCATGGGGGCAGGTGCTGGGGTGTTCCTTTGTTGGTGTGGGGTACAGGGGCCATTCATCCTCGTGGTGGGGTCCTGGTGCTCATTTTTGTTGTTGTCGCCTGTTTTTTTTTCAAGGGGGTTGGGTGGGTCAGTGTGATGTGGCAGGATTACGGGGCTAGCGGGGTGCTCACCTGGCAGGTATCCCCCCCCCACAAGTCTCCTGGTACCCTCCTATTGTCTCCTAGCTGTTATCCAGGGCCTCACATATTGGTGGTGCTCTTCATTGGCCCTGGTGCTCATTGGCATCTGTACTCCACCTGCGATCCACCCCATGAGCAGTTGCTCGTGGGGCTGGGGGTGGGTGGTGTCGTTCATCTTCATGGGTGGGCCTGATGCCTTAGGTGGGTGGTGCTGGGTGCTGGGGCCTGCTGGGTCGATTCCTGCCATTAGGGCATGCTGGTGCCGGTGTAGGTGCTGGCATTGTCATTGAGAGCTACCACCTGCAATCCATCCTGCAAGCAGTTGCTCACAGGCATGGGGTGGGTACAGGGTCATTCCATTGTTGTTGTGGGGTACTGGGGTTGTTCCCCATCATTGTGGGATCCTGGTGCTTATTTGTCTGTATTCCACCCATGATCCACCCCACGAGCAGTTGCTCATGAGGTTGTGGGCAGGTGGTGTGTGCTGGGTTTGCTGGGTGGTGTTGTTGGTGGTGGTTTCTGGTTGGGTGGGTTTGGGCAGATTAGCCATGACGTGGCAATGGAAGGGACTCAGGGAGACAGGTGGGGTGCTTACCTGGTGAGTATCGCCCTACTGGCGTCTCCCAGCATCCCTCTCTGTACTTCTGACCCTAAACGACGTCCTCACATCCCATATGAATGGGGAGGAGGGTATGGGCTGTCGATGTGGGAGTTCAAAGGTGACATGGCAGTGTGACAGCACATGTTGTCATTTGGAATTGACTGGGTGGCACTGGGGTGGCATTACGGAGATAGAAGGTGAAGGCATGGTGGTCATGCATGGTCATCGCCAGGGATGATAACATTGATAAGTAGACCTAAAAAAGAAAAAAAAAACTCATTAATGTTGATAAAAGTGAAGTTGATGAGCAGAACTTACCTTACTATTGCTATCAGGCCACAACAGTCAGGAAGGTGAGAAACACAACCAGAATGACTCAGAGAATGGTGGCATTGGCCAGGCAAACATTGAACTTGATGTTGTTGACGCATTCAATTGAACCTCAGCAAATGCCGAAATGCATTTCCGTGGGTTCAAGCAGGTTGCACTCATTGATGGTGACGACACTGGGGCATGAACACCTGCCCAAGTTGTTCCAAAAACTATTTGGACATCTCAGGAGGATTTATGGGAACATGTAGGTGCTATTATTTTGTTAATAAATCCAGTACTTACTATATTATTCTCATACTACTTCCAAATATAGTCAGAATGAACTTTCTAACCAGTAGCATGAACACCATGGAGAATTATCTAAAGGTAAAAATCAAATAATACTTGTAGTAGATATACAATAAGTATACAAATGAAATTTGAAATTAATTTAGACCACTTGTGCAAAGTGGAAGGTTAATATTGTAATATGAATGAATGAGCAACTGGTGATCAATCAGTTTCATTAATCTCGAGTCACTCATGCCATACTGGCCTCTCCCAACAGGTAAACACTTCATATTATTGGTGGATATCATTCTTATACTGATTGTACTTATATCACAATACCCAATCTAATTGTACCTTCTGTTGTAGTTTTGTAGTCCTCAAACTAGATTGTCTCGCAGCAATTTCTAAAATGTATTCTGAGTAGTTTGACAATAGTATCAGAATTAATAGATGGATTAATGAGATTTAAGTTCAAGAATACTTCTATAGATCTTAGTAACTTACCACAACAGGTTTCAGGCCTCCAGGGCGGGTTGTGTGAGCTTCAGTGTCATCAAGATCAATGACTTTGGTGCATTGGTAACCGGTCTGGGCATAGCCGGTTGTCAATCAATGCACACATCAACAACGTTCAAGTTTGTTGTTCTTCTCCACATTGAGACTATAAATACACCCTCCTTTTACTTATGTAAGAGAGTCAGGGACTTGTAGTTATCCTTTTACATAACATGGTTTTGCACCTTCTCATTTCCATACCTTTTCCTCCCATTTTCTTTATTTCCTGTTATGTACTTTCAATCATTCCTTTATGTCATTTGGCTTTATGCCTTGGGCATTGTGTTTAATTTCAACTTTCCTTTTAGTCATCTATTGTTTGTGTTGATGATCTTTCAATCAGTTATTTATACCTTCTAAATATAATGATTCCTTTGGCATAATGCTGATAATAAAAGACTTTTCTTCCTGGCAGCAACTGACAGGTATGTGTAACTTGTAATTTTTTGTCAGTCCTGGTAGCTCCCTGGTAACTGCCATGGAGCTACCATGGAAGATCCATGGATCTGCCCAGAATTTCCATGGAAGCTGCCTGGAGCTGCCTGGAGCTACCATGGAGCTGCCTGGAGTTGCCTGGAGCTACCATGCAGCTGCCATGCAGCTGTTTGGAGCTACCATGGATCTACCTGGCAGCTACCATGGATCTACTGGGCAGCTACCATGGATCTACTGGGCAGCTACCATAGACTAGTACCCATGGAGCACTTATTGCATTCAGACTTGACTCTGGAGATAAAGCAAGTTATAAGCTAATTTCAACACATTGATTCATTCAATCATTATATCATGATAGTCCTGGTTTCAGATCTGAGTCCTTGGAGAGAGCAAGTGGTATTTGTAACACACTGAGCTATTAGTATACTTCAGGTTGAGTTATGGATCCAGACCATAAAAGAAATAGAATATAATATGGATAATTATGGATTTGTATATTATCTGTGCAAGAAGTGCCAGGCTAAAATCCACTAAATATTGTGATATCAGAGTTCAAATGTTAATTGGCCACCTGTCTTGTCATTGGAGAACCTGGCACTGATCTAGGATGCAAACATACCAATATTGATAAATATCCTTTCTGCACTCACCTTGTTTTCAAGTGGTTGTTAAGTGAGCACTGGAAGTTAGATGCATCTACTCATTGTTAGGATTCGTTTAACTGCTCAAGTAACAAAATCACTTATAATATGTTGAGCTATCAGAATGATTTGAGATTAAGGCCTTGTATGCTTATAGAATGACATTAGAATAAGTTAGGACATCAAAAAGAAATTGTAAAGAGATGTCCAATTCCAAAGTCCTCAGACTTCTGTGCATCTCTGCTCTGCTAGTACCTGTACCAGGTAATCTGTCAGAACCTCAATGCAGCTCCAATGTATGCAGAAGCAGTGTGGCAGACATAGTGGACAATGGGGCATGCACATATTTCAATGTCCATCTCTTATACTCTGAACCTTAGAGAATTCTCTTTGGTTTCCCCTTGCAAAGATTAGTAGTTGTATTGATGTATACATTATGACATATATATTCACCTTTGGTTTCCTCTTGTGTGTCCATTGGATTCTACACCAAATTGGCATATGGGATTGCCAATACTGTAAGGTTGCTCTTACAGAAAGTTATATTGAACTTGAAGCAAAGAGATGAAGCAAAGAGAGGTGACTGTAGAAATTCCTGGATTAATATATTGACTTCAAATAGAGTGACTGACAGTCTCACCTAAGCATTGTTCTTTTATAATACAAGAGTATAGGAATTATAATAACTAATGTGGGTTATTTTTCTAAAATACTTTCATATTGATTAATAGAAATTACTGTTTATGCTGGTTTATAGCATGAATATAACATTGCTTATAAAGTGTAGTGCTATACTACAATTACAGAGTAAGGAGGGGTCATTTTACTTTTTCTTTTGGTAATAGGACCCCAGAGACCCTGTGACATGAATATATATGTTCTATTGCATATGGTAGCTCCATGGTAGCTATTAGCTCCCAAGGAACTACCAGCTGGCAGCTAACAATGGGCATTTTCTATGGCAGCTACCAGTAATTATGGCACCTGCCAGCTGCCAAGGTAGCTCCCAACAGCTGCAACTGCCACTACTCTTAGTCGCATTTATCTTGTAAATGTATACTACTAAGAGTAGTCAGGTCAGGGGGTGACTTAAGTGCACTTATGAAGGAAGAGTTAAAAACTTTGATCAAAGATTCAAACCTTGTTGTTGTGCCGACAAACAAACCACAGATGAAGGATTGTAAGTACCCCATTCTCACCAAATTAATTAATTTGCTAAAGACTTAACATCTAATTGTTGTTCAGACATAGTGGCCACAGTCCTTGCTACTCCAGCACATCAGCAACCTTCTTCCAACAGCATTACAAGTATTGTTGAACAGGTGAGTTTTCAGCACTATGGTAGGGCGAAGTACACTGAAGCCATCTACATAGTGTTAAGAAAGCAGCAGGGAAGCTCAAGATCAAGCTTAAGCTTGGTGGTGTCAAGCCTATGTAAGATGGACAAATTCAATGTTTCTGCATCTTTACTGCACCCTGTTTTTTTTATATACAATATATATGACTTTTACATGACTATAACATGACCATGATGAACCTGACCTGACCTGACCATGAGATGACCAAACCTGACTACAGAATAGGGCTGCGCACCATACCGTATATGGCTTATGGCCATATATTGATGGGTCACTTATGGTACGGAATTTACCATAACCCATAAAGCAAAAAGAAAATTATTGATGGTATGGTACAGGGGGTTATATGGCCAGACATGGATCAATATGGGTGTATGGTACATACTGTTATTAGGGTCATTTATGGTAGCCCTTTTTGGCTCCTTTTTGATTCCTTTTCGCTTTCACTTTTCACTCACTTTTCAAGAATGAGACATGAAAATAAGTCAAAAATGAAGTCGAAAAGGAGACTTTTTGCAAAATGGGTGACACCCCCCCCATTTTGTAAACTGTCTCCTTTTCTGAGACTTTTCAACGTCATTTTCCGTCTCATTTTCACTGCACAATTCAAACTCCGCTTTCCATTGCCACTGCACGACACATCACCATGATCCTTGCTCCTCTCCCCCCCACCCGATTCTGCCAACCATCACAACAATGACCAGTGGTCACGGCAACAGCCAACAAACACCACCTGCAACCACCCCTCCCACAACGCCACCCATAGCCACAAACGTGTGGCCCAAATGATGTTTATCATCATTTGGGCAGCAGTAAGTTTTTTTCCTCTTTCTTTCTTGTTTTTTACCATCACTAATTAGTTTTATTCTTATTTTAGGGTAATAACGGCGCAGTAACAATGAGAACCACGCCCCATGCCCAGCCACTGACCCCATCCCTGCGCCACTGCTTTGAGCACAAGCTCGTGGCAGATAATGGGGACATGACCAGCTGACAGTAAGAAGGAGCCAGGAGGTGCTGGGAGGCCTGTGAAGCAGAATGGGCATGAGGTACGCACCCCCTAGCCTCGTACACCCACCACATCATGCTGATGACACACCCACTACCAGGACATGATCACAATGACAAATTGCAAACCTGCACCCCCAACGCCATCCACAGCCACACCAAGCTGATATGGATGACATGCCCATGCCTATAGGCATCTGCCCATAGGGTGGATTGTGGGTGTAGCCCATCACGATGATGGGTAGGGTAGAGGTGGGAATGGCAATGACACCGGTATCAATGACAACAGCACCAGCACCAGCACCAGCACCAACACTGCCAACACGGGCCAGGGCAATGATGGGGATGAGGAAGAGGGGGACACAATGACGTCCACGGCACCAGACTTCTCTGCTACAAGCAACTGCTCGTAGGAAGGAACACTGGTGCAAGGAAGGAGTACAGGGCAGTGAGCACTGAGCACCCAACACCCACCGCTGCGAGCACTTGCTCACAGGGTGGATTGGGTGCTAATGGTTCCTGCCTACACCCTTTCTGCGCCCATCTTGCCATCCACCAAGGCAGTGTTTTTTTTTTGTTCCAGGGGCGAAACAATAGGAACCCCACTGTCTCCAAGTCTTTCATAGTTCATTTTGTAAGTAGGATACAAGAAAATATATATCTACTGATGGAATCTACATGGCTAACTTGTAAAAGACTTGAAAACATACCGATGTGAATGAGCTACCTGCTCTAGTGATAAACTCATGGAAAAAAATTCACGAAGTCGTTTGGGGTGGAGTTTGAATGTGCCAATGGCTGCCGGAGACAAGCTAAAATGCATTTTGCATTCCTTTTTGTCAATTTTTCGTTCCAGTGGAGGGGCTCCCCTAGGGAATCTCCAGGGTCACGCAGGATGCGGCAGGCTCGAAGGCAAGCAAAGTCTAAGTTCGGTGGATCTGTCTAAGTCTGTCTATGCTGACATGCGACTCTACCTACTGGCTTACATAATGGTCTGGAGAATGCCGTGGCTGCACAGCCACAGGTGCCCCCCTCCAAGAGATGTCCGCCCCAGACATCATCAAAGTCAGCAGAAAACCCCAAAGTAACAAGTCCAAAGGTCCAAGTATGTAAATGAATGTATCGTAGGATTGAGGTGTGAATATATCATCTAAGGATTGTAAATGCATGGGTATGGGTTGGGTGTCTCTATGTGCATGGATCTAGAAATTATTGGGCTGTAGTGGGATGGTGGGAATAGGGGTGGAGGGAAAAGAATATATATGTATAAACAATTATAATGACAGACCTTTCAGTCGGAATTTCCTTGCGAGTCGTCGTTCGGCATTTCTCTGGTGGCTAAGCACATGTAGATGGTGATGATCTGGTGGCTTGTGACATGGCCGACGACGATGTATATCATCTGAGAGAGGTGGGGTGGGGGTGTAGGAAATTCGGATGTACTCTTTGTCTGGTGGTTTTCGGGGGTGCCGATGCCATACGTCATCTGCAGGGAGTGGGGGGCGTGGCCTCTTCACCCATGGGTGTCCCCGTCGTTGAGTTCAGTCTGGGGGTTTGGGTTTGGGTGGTCTTGAGGCCTGTTCCCTCTTGGTGTGTGTGTGGACCCTCATGTGTATCTTTCCTCTCGAAGGTTCCGTTGCTCACATGAGAAGGATGGCGAAGAGTTGTTTTGCCTCATAAGAGTCGAGAGTAGTGGGGGACGGGGTTGTGTAGTCATTGGGGCATTCGTTGTGGGTGTCGGATGTGCTGAAGTCCTCTTCATCGTCTGTGGTAGGTTGGGGTGCTTCATTGTCTTCACATCCCTCATCGGTGTTACCCTCTTCATACACTGGGTAGTGTTCCTCCATCTCCATTAAGACTCGCTCTTTCTCTTCTAGCTCTCTGTCCTGCTCCTTGTCACGCTGCCTACACTCTTCCAAGTAGTCCTCCCAGTCCTGAGCTCTCCTCTCATAGTCATCGTCCCACTCTTCTACTTCCTCCGGTTCCTCGTACATCCCTTCATCATTCCAGCCTGGCATTTCCGCAATATACTCTCTATCACTCAGGTCCATTCTCCTCCTCAGTTCCCTCATCAACTCATCATGCCCATCCTTCCTGCTCTGTATGGCCTCCTCTCTGCTCACTTCCAGTATCCTCCTTTCGAACGCGTCATCAGCATACCCCTCCTCTTCGTAGTTCCCTGTGAGTCCCCTCAGTTCGTGCATGGGGTCGTTCTGGTCCTCGTACATTCGTTCGGCTTCCCACTCTCTGTTTGAGGGTCGCTGGGTGTCGAACACTCCGTTTCCTACGTTCCGGGGTTCACCATACGAGACTGAGGTGTTGTCGTACGCTCGCGCATCGTGGGTGTGGTGTGCGTCATCATAGAAGTTGTAGGGGCTGTCGAGGTGTTCCGACACGTCATAGGGTTCGCTTTCGAGGTACGCGTCCTCGCCGTCAGCTAGGGACGTGTCATGGGGCTCTGCCACGTCACGGGCATGGCCCTGGTTCGCATAGTGGTCGAAGGGGTCGTTTGGGGCGCTGCCGTCGCTGTAGGGGTGGTGAATGGTGTAGGGGGGGGTGGGTTTCGGGGTAGGGGGTGTTGCCTTGTTCTTCAGGCATGTCGTAGGGGTGTGCCACGTCAGACACGTCGTACAGCGCGTCCAGGCGTCCATAGGGTTCGCATTCATCGTTGTGGGGGCTCTGGAGCTCGTTCCCCTGGTCTGTGTAGCCGTAGAACCCTTCCTGTACGTCGTAGTGTCCGTTTATGACGTTTGTACGTCCGCTGTTGGCTAGCAGTGCATCCTGTGGCCATGCCACGTCATAGGTGGGCTGGGTGTCCTGGGACGCGTCCCGGGGCTCCTGGGGTTCGTACCGGCCACTAAGTGGGCCCAGATGTCTGTCCGAGGGGTCTAGGTAGTCGCCTCCGTGTCCAGGCAGGTGGTATAGCGCATATTCGGGGTTTGTTGTCTCTCTGTCCCTTTCTGATGCTGCATCTCTCTGTGACGCGGCCTGTGTGTTGTAGGGGCCTTGTGGGGCGGCGTAGTCGTTGTCAAGGTCGCATTGGGGGCCTTGGGGGTTGCTGAAGGGTCCTGTGTAGTTGCCTGGGACGTAGGTGCTGAGTTGCTCGCTGTGTGGTGAGTAGGAGCTGGAGTTGGTGAAGCTGTCACAACTGTGACGTGTCGCGTTGAAGGTGTACGGCGCGTCGAATGGGGTGTTGTCCAACGTCGTGGTGCCGTAGCTGGGCTCGTCATAGTAGGTGGGTGTGTCATAACACACCCGTTCCTCGTAGTAGTAGTGTCCCCAGGACATAGTAGTGTTCTAAAGTAAAAAAATAAGGATTTGTTGAGTTTGGGGATTTCTGTGGTCTCGTCTTGCGACGGTCGAGCTCTTGGCACGTTGGGGGTCTCGTCTTTCGACGGTCGGTGCTTGGCACACGTAAGGAATCTCGTCTCTCGATGGTCGGTGCTTGGCACACATAAGTCTCACTGTCGAAGCGGTGGGTCTCGTTGGCTTGTCACTAAGTGGACTAGAAAACGGTGGGGCGCGAGGGGACGAATCTCATCTCATCACCACTTGGAGGGGCTCCCCTAGGGAATCTCCGGGGTCACGCAGGATGCGGCAGGCTCGAAGGCAAGCAAAGTCTAAGTTCGGTGGATCTGTCTAAGTCTGTCTATGCTGACATGCGACTCTACCTACTGGCTTACATAATGGTCTGGAGAATGCCGTGGCTGCACAGCCACACCGGGGGTTTCACAGTAGCCATTTTTGAACCCATTTTTGAACTTCTTTTCAGTCACATTTTGATCATTCTCCTGCCAAACTAGCAAAAAGGAGCCAAAAAGTAAATCAAAAAGGAGCCTAAAAGTAGCCAAAAATGGCTACTTTGGACAACCCTATTCTATTTTTTAAAGTCTCCTATCAATTTCCATGTGCCTGAGCCTTAGGTGTTGCTTCACCATCATCAATGTACAAATGGTCCCTGGTTGAAGGCTTGCATGCCAGAGTGAAATGGTATCATGGCCACCTGAGAAGATTCGCTCGACTGCAACAGCAGAGCCTAGCAAAGGCACTGTGAGACCCACAGGGTAGGAAAACCATCCCACATTTCAACCATTTAAATGGTGTAAAA
>QFEU01001783.1:0-10896 GCA_003316345.1 Tricholoma terreum | reverse complement strand
TGTTAGTAGCTATGAATGTCTAAATGAAATACGAGGAAGTTAGAGTAGCAAGAGGGATGCCATGAACTCACTTCTGCAGGTAGCCATTTGTCTCGTGTACTGCCAACACTAGATTTCGTCGTCATTTCCGGTCCTCTTTAATTTGGCATGCTTCATGGACCTGTGCACCCAAAGCCCCAATCTCCCCCTCCATGCCGACCTTTTCTGACATTTCCACATCGTCTACCTCCACGGTCATCACACTAGAGATATAGAAAGAGCTGTAGGTCTCAGTTCCGCCATTGTGCCAACTGGGTGTCCGAGGTGCGGGGCGGTCTAGGATGCAATACTGCGAACGTCAGCTCGTAACGATCTTTACTACCAAGGCTGCGACTGACCATGCCAGCGTCTCCCATCTAGGGCGAAATGTTGCTTTGACAATACAGAAAGCTCTAGTCAGTGCAGTAGCATTATCAGCATCGAAACGAGGCCCACGCCATCGCTTCCTACCAGCCAAAATTAAAATGAAAGACGACAAATGACATACGGCGAATGTCGAATGTCGAGCGCAAATGAACAGGTCAATGGCCTGCCTGTACGAGGCTTTTATCATAGTTCGAGTATACGGAGAAAAGTAAGAATAAGCGCCATATGCTCGCACATACGACTCGAGACTGCTTACCGCATCGTTGGTGGCCAGTCCCTTCCCTGACTCCCCATTCACCGCATCGGGGTCCATCTCCTTCACTAGCCCATCCCTATTGGCAGTGCGCAAGCTCGCAAGGCCTGCATCACCCCGTGTTTTGTGAACTTCCAGTATCCCATCGTTGCTTCTGGCCGTTGTGGCGCGGAGACGGTTTTTTGAAGGCACTCGCGAACTACGATAAGCTCGGTGAGAAGTGGGGAAGCGTTCGTGATTGCTTGGGCTAAGCTTGAGGTAGGGGTGTACAGGTTTTCTGCGAGGAGCTGGCTGGCGGATGAGAGTGCTGGTGGGTCAGTTTTTCTGGCTCTCTGGAAGATGGCTGAGGTCAAGCGACGAGAACACCGGTTGAAGACTGGCTTACGGTAAAACGGCTTGGAGACCCCACGTAGCCTCTTCCATACGTAATAGTTCCGGTTCCTCCTGAGATGTTCGAATATCCGGGTTAATTTAACAATCTACATATAGCATCGGTGTAGCTTGCGACAGAAGGAGATAAACACGCTGCCAGTGGTCATGGCATATCTGTTTTATTCGAGGTGCAAAGCCAGTTTCTGGGTCAAGAAGGGCTGCGAAGTCGTCTTTTATGGACTGACATAGCAATAGCACATTGGAGAAAGCAACGTAGAGAACCTCCGACATCTGCAATCCCCTCAGGTATTGGATGTCGGCTAGGATTTTTTATGTGCTTTGAGTCCTTTATGGTCAAGGGAGGGAACATCGGCGAGGCCGTTGACGTCGCGATCGACGAGAATTCAACAGGTCATGTGATTTTCCACTGCACATTCAATGGTGTTTGCCAGTCACAGGTGAGTACTAGTATTGTGTTTCAGTGACGTCTGTCATCATGCATTCGACTTGAAGGGCTGTATCTACCTCATACATAACTCGCACATTTGGTTCTCATTGAAGTTTTGGAAGTTTCAGTGCCATTATGGAAAGAGCTTCGCCATCAATTTCGCTCAGTATAAGGACGTGCGGTGTCTTTCGGTCAGGCTTGGATCATCTTGCACAGGCCCAGAATTTGGAACTACGGTGTTTACCTATGGCCGAAAGGTATTGAGTTCTTCACAACCCCCAAGTTCCCAAGGGCCAATGACAACCACCATACGCATCCCCCTTCTTCTCTATTGAAAGGCTACACCTTGTGGGGACTCAAATCAGTTATATTTGGTGCCACACAGTGACGCTCCACGTATGCTGGACGAATTCTCCTACGACACCAAGTAAAATCACGCTGGATGGGAACCAGTGTTCAGTCACCTAGTACGTTCATATGAATTCATCCATGGCACTTGATTCATAGCTTAAACGCAGCGAGCATGAGTATACTTATGTGCTTCGAGTACTTTAAGGCGGTCGTTCAACAGGTCATGTGATTTCTACATCTCCAAGCCTCCAAGTCATCGACTCGGAGGACGCTTGCCAAAGTACTTAGTGGTGCCAAACATTTCTTTCGTGAAGATCGATCCATACGTCACCGGTGTTTGCATTGCATGCTTCAAGATAAATCTGGCTAACAATGGTAATTCCGACATGAGTAATCTCGGTGTTGGAAAGATTGGAAACCAATTTGTGGTGCGGTTCATGTCGAATTTGCCAGCTTTGTACCCACCGTGACACAATGAGATTTCAGGCAACACGCGAACGGATGTCGATATTGCCTTGCCTGGAGACGAATGTCCTCTTCACGTCTCTTGGCAGACTGACGATCGTCTTTGAGACTGGGTGTCGGTAAGCTTGACTGTGCACTTGTAAGTGTTTCCAAGACTTTACATACCTAGTCCGCTTTCATTATCCATGCGGCATACTTATGCCGATTTTGCGTACCACTCCTTACACACTGGCAGAACTGCAGATATCTCAACAAATCGCAAGGTCATTCCACGCAAAAGTACAAGGAGTGAAGGTAATCCAGACGGCACGGAGCGGCCACCAATGATAAGCAGTGTCCATGTCCATGCACGACAGGTCCATGCTCATATGAATTCCGTATGCCACTTAATTCATGATCTGCTAAGCGATCCATACACTGCCCCGCTCGCACGACGGACAATCGCGATGAATTAATCCGGCTTGTGGCCATTGGTGAGGACGGTGGCAGAAGTCATCGGGCGGGCCTCGAGCGCCTCGTACCTGATCAGAAAGCGTGGCATGACGGCCACATACTGCCTGTACTGGCAGAGACCGTGTACCAGGACATGACATTTGCAGCGTTTCCCCTGATGTGGACTGGCTTTGCTTACCCTTGGTAACTATCGTTTTTCTGAAGTGCTTGATGCGGTACTTGAGGTACGGGTGTAATCCTCTCCCGCACCTCCCTCCTCAGGTTTGGTAATAGGGTATCACTTTCTTCCATGAGCGATTGGTCGCACACCTAGTGTGTCCCACAATTTTATGGTTGAAGGGTTCAGCGAATTGAAAAATCACAGGACCTTGATGACAACATCCTTATAAACTGGGGTTGGAAGGGCATCCCAAACCCCTGAAGGAATGACTGTCAGGCGAGCAGATCCATTTCGGAGCTTGTTCCCGATTCGCTATTACATCAACGATTTCGAATTCGCTGTTATGTTCGATCCGGAGTCGAAGCCAGAATCACGACCCGTAACGGGTCTTCCATTTGCTGGGCTGCGCACTGGTAAGTATGGGAGGGAACCTGCTCCGGAAATGTTCTCCGAAGCTCCGTATCACGATTGCCCGTTTCGTGCTGACATTTGGCAGTTGGGACATATTCTTGACGTGTCTCTGTGTGCGTATCGTGTCATCCTCTTTCTTTGCTTAATAAATGACTTACTTTCAACATCTTGGCGATCTTTCGCAACCCCTCATCACATTGTTCAATGACATGCATGCTGAGGACCCCAGCCCTCGCCCTACTGCTTCTGTGGCCCTTGAGCGAGTGCGGCAGCTGACTCGCGACTGCGAGAATTTATTTGCTAGCGTTCCTCGCATCACTCGCGTCCATGATAACGTTTCGTATTCGCTCCCACCAGCCGTTAGACAAAAATATCGTCCTCGCAGTCTGGAGACCATGATGCATAATGGAACGAGAATTCGACATGTATCAACGCAATGCGGTTAGTGCCTGTCAAGAGCGTAGCAACTTGTAAGCAACGGCAAGTTCGGACTTGTTTCATGATCACAGCGTCGAACACCTCATAACGGCCCTAGTGCCAACCGCAGTCGGGGTAATAGTGAAAATCGTAGCACACTACGAAACAGCACAAATAATCCCGATATTGCAATGTATAACAGCAAGAGCGAGGTGATCTCCGCAAAGCCCCACAATGCCACGATCACTATCTGCCGTATTGTACGAGCATGGCGGCCCGAGATTCAAAGTGCGCAATAACAGCGGCCAACGGAGAGAAAAGTGACGTATACCAATGACAACGTGGAAGCTTATAGTTCTTTACCCATTTTCAGTTCGGGGGCAAATCCACCGGACTTACGCGGTAGCATCATCGCGTAGCTTGAGGTAAAGTCCGGGGCGGTATCCATAAGGTATAACCGTATAAAGAAAAGAAACGTTTGTAGCCATTTCCCGCTGATATGTGGGTGCCTTTTTTAGGTTAATCCCCTTCTACTCACGTCACTCTTGGAGACGGCCAACTGTCAAGAATTAGCAAAGAATTATTGACTGTAACATAGGAAGACTAGTCGAGGCACTGCAAGTACTCCCCAATGCAATACAAATCAGAGTTCCAAGAAGCTTCTCCGCAGTTACGGTAGCGATATAACGCGGGCAGCTTCGGGTCAAGCAGCAGCACCTCGCAGCAGAAGGCAGGAAACAGATGATGTTCGCTATGTGCCCAGACGACAAAAAATACCGACGGCATACTAAGAACCAAGACAAAGGTGGCGCTCCAGCGGAGAAGGACCAATGGCTAAATTTGAGCTGACTTCCTTGGGGGGGCGCAATCATCGGTAAAACGCGAACAGCAACTGATTCGCGGAGTCGATTCTTATACGGCAGGTTCAAATAGGATTGATTATTCTCAAGACGATACAAGTCATCAGACTAATTTCCTATCGATCAAGTTGAGCGATCCCAACAACACGGGAGAGGGGGGAGGGAGGTGAATGATCCTAGTGGCCGACTCGGATGTGCGCACCACGGGAAAAAATGATGATCATGTGTCCGATGACCGCAATGCAGCATGTATATAGGGTTTCGAAGACGTGACATACGTAGTAGATCGCGGAATGCCGGGTGCGCCAAGCCAAGCGAAAAGAAAATCGGATTGCCGCCTTCAAGAACCAAAGCCAAGAATGATCCCAATGATGGACGGGAAGTTTAACCGTGACTCCATGGCCCCAGTAATCGATCAAGCATCGCGCCGTATAGAGCAGGCGAAAAGCATACTGTATTACTTACTTGTGCGAGGCAGAACATGCGAAGTTGGGGACGCAATTTTAGCACAACATGATGGAGACTATATGGCAGCTGCATGGAAGGTTTCAATGTAAAGACGGGATAAATGGAAGGAAAGAGCATTGACAAGGCGTGTGTGTTTTCAAAGTGATTTTTCTTTCTCGGAGTGTGGCAGGTGACGGATTACGGTAGTGAGTTCTGCCCATAAGCGAAGGTTGGGAATCTAACTTTAAAGTTTTGAGCATGGACAAGGCATGGGGGGTGGGGGACGGGGAGCAAGCCGCATCTACGCGCGTAGGCCACGCAGCGGGCTAGATTCAGAGGTTCATGTCATGCCATATTCGAATACTCTTCCAAAAAAAAAAGGGGGGGGGGGGAGGGGGATCAACTGACACAAGCGAAGAACAAGCACAACAACCCAGCGACTACACCTATCTGAACGTGGCACCGACATACTCGCACTAGGTGGGTGAAAAGAACGATAAGCGCTTCCAAAGAGAGTAACCAACGTTCTATACAGAAAGACCAACCCAATAGTTACATACATGACAATCAAGCGCCCTTCCTCCGCCCAATATAGGTTGTTTTGGGCGGCCATGAGGCTGGGACCCCGGATGTACCGTGCGGAGCTTTTTGTGTGTGATCAACTTCGGTCATCGGGATTCGGGGGATTCCTTGTGTGTATACCAAGTGAATTGAATGACGCGTGGTCGGGAATCATTTATTGATGCGGGGTTGGAACCTTTTGGTACGGGTAATCTCGCGATCGATTCATAACTTTTATTATAGTATGTGACTGTGGCGCAGCGGGAGACCCATCCAACCCACATGAAGTTGTGATGAATTTGCGTTTTGATGGCATAGGAACGCTCATCGTGTTCTGCATCAAGGGCCGATTTACATATGTACATATACACTCGGCGCGAAAGGGCCTAACGACGGGCGCGATGGCCGCCAGAAACTAACGGCCCCTTTCTGATCGTGATAATCGATATCTATATATGGTGTCATAACTATCGCGTAAAATATGTCATGTCTGTATCAAGGGAAGCGTGGAGATCTGTTCATGCGCAAGTGATGAGGTGATGGGGGTAAAAGTTGAGCGATGAGCGGGGTATCAACCGAAATAGCGAGGGATGGATGACGATGCGTAAGATGGACAATGGCAGAGAAATATACAACAAAGGAGAACATAGAGATCGCGAAAAGAAAAAGAACACACACATCCGATCCACCGAAAACCAAGAAACAGACAACATACGCACAAACACACAAATCAGACATCATCGTCCTCCTCCCCTTTGGAGCTATTCGCCTCGGCAGCAGCATCCACCGCTTCCAACAAATCCACCTCCGCATCCACCTCCATCGGGACATCTGCAGGCGCACCCGCTCGTTTCCCAACAACTCCATCAACCTCAGCCTCAATCTCCGCCTCCACCTCCGCCTCAGCTTCTGCATCCCCATCAGCATCGACTTCCTCGCCCACCTCCATCGCAAGAGGCGACTTTGAAGCCTGCCTCGGCGTCTTTTTCGACACATGTCCATTCACTTCAGTAGGAGTCAACTTTCCACTTTTTCCAACCCCACTCTTTCCCCCACTGCCAACATGTCCATTCCTCGAACTCGATCGCGATGACGCGCTCTTCAATGCAGCAGCAGCAGCAGCTTCACTACCTCTCCCAATCTCTGAGGTAGGTATATCATCCTCGTTTAATGCTGCGATAGCAGGAGGCGGGCTCGGAGGAGGACGCATACTCTTCGGTGGTGGTGGTGGGGTATTGTATGATTGGATAGGAGACCGGATATCAGGTTTGGTGTCTCGCGCAGAGGAATTATACGGAGATTGCGTGGCGGGAATGGTGTCTGTGCGATGAACTGATCGAGATTGGGTTTGAGGACGGGGAGATGGGGCATTATTTTGGTGAGGGTGTTGGAGAGTAGGTGTAGAAGCCGAGGTATTGGTTAGTTGTTGAGTGTCCATAGTTCCTCGACGTTCGACGCGTTTCATCTTTTTGCGACACCTGTAGGCTGTCAGCGAAGAACTCGTGAGGTTCAGATTACAAACCTATCGCAGACCGTTCCAGGTCCCAACGGACCTGGACCCCATTTTTCCACACATTTGCCTTCTTTATATCTACCGGCGACGCCACACTGGCGACAAATCCTCTGGCCTTGTTCGTTAACAGCTGGGAAAGGCACGCCAGGAGCAGGTTGCCCCGCTACATGGGGAGGCGGAACCGGGGGATCTAATATCGGCCGTCAACTTGACTGGGCGCTGCGCAGATATAGAAACTTGCCTTGATATTTAGACTTTTTCGTAGGCGCACCAGTGACGGGGGGAGCGAATATATGGGTCTGAAACTCTCCACTACCATTGCCATTGCCTTCTGGGCCACTCGCACTGCCCGTGACTTTTCTATACGTACTCTGCCTAGAAGGCGGAGGTTGGGGATACTGGGGAGGGTGTACGTGTCCTTCCACATGGTGGGGGTGATGTTGTGGGTACATCTGCTGCTGCTGCTGCTGTTCAATCGGGCGACCACGATCACTGCGCCTAGTATTTCTCTGATGCAATTGATCTACGGCACCGTTGACGGGTGGAGGTGGGGGTGGAGCGCCGTTCTCGTCGCCTGGGCCTGTGCTGGCTTGGAGGAGCATTTCATCGACGGAAAGGGAGGTGTCTGAGCTAGAGGAGCGAGAACGAGAGTTTCTGTGTGGAGAAGGGGAATTACGGCGGTGGCGAGAACGAGATTGGTGTTGGTGTGCTGGTGGTAGGATCATTCTTGGTGGCTGATGGGGATGGTGTGACTGCGAGGGTGCGCGGTAGACGGGGCGGGGCGGGGGCGGGGGCGGGTATGTGTGTTGAGGTGCATGTGGATCGGGGTAATGGTAATCTGGGTGTGGGAAATGTTGCTAAGTAAACGTAATGAGTGCAATGAATTAATAGTAATTAATGCGACTTACTGTGTCGCCAAGGTACCCGCTGTCTCCACGAGATTTTTTGCTTGGCGGTTGATGATATCCATCCATGCTCGGCGACCGCGGGCGTCTGCTCCCCGTGACGGCTATCCCCGAAGTCGGGTGTGGGTGTGGCGGGAGTGCCATGGGCGGAAACACTGGTGTCCCGAGAACACCCGTTCTCCCGCCCGAAACACGTTGTCTCGGAGGAGGCATGCCAGCCCCAGACAGAGTTGGGATCTGCCCCAACACAAGCTGACCACCCCCTTCAAACACTATACGACCGTACCCCGCTCTGGCATCCGCAGCTGCCTCGGAGACTGCGGCGAGGTAGGATTCCAACTGCGTCCAAGTGTCCATCAGCACGCGTTTGCGAGCTTCAGCCTCGTCTCGTGCGACCTCGGCGCGTACTGCGCGATCTTCAAATTCCATCAGGATACGGGTGGCAGATTCTGGTAGTGAAGTGGTGGCAGAGCCATTCTGAGGAGAGTCCGATGTTGTACTGGTGGGAGAGATGGCAGCTTGGAGTGCCTGAAGCGAAGCGGCTAGACGCTCTGCCTTGTCAGCGCGTTTGCGTGTTGCGGCGAGCTCGCGGCGGAGAGACTCGACTTCGTGATATGATTCGGCGAGGAGTGCAGCGAGGGAGGAGGGCGTGGCCGACGTCGGGGAAGGGATTTGTTTTGGAGAGGAGGGATTGGAGGACATGTTGGTTGGGATGATTGCGGGCGGGAATTCGAAAAACGAAACCCGATACAAGAAGCCGACAACTGCTTCCCACGCTTTGTCGGCACCGCCGTTCCGGGCATCACGCGCTCCAAACACGAGGCCATCGTCCCTCGGACACTCTGTCATATTCGGCCCCCGTCATCTTCGGCTATCTCACCTACACGTCCTAATCCTCTTCCCGCCAATCCATGCCGACCATTTGGCACATCCCACGTCAACCAGTCGGGATCAGCTGACATCTTATCGCCCCACAAGTATGCGCTATCCGCGCGTTATCCCCTCGGATGACGGCAGGTACTCTCGTGTAGAAATTAACTCTCCTTACGGTCCGAACCAACTTCTGTCTAGAAACGTTGCCGTTATCGTTCAACATGTCGGTAACACACTCACGTGTCGTACGCAGATGCGAATCGATTGTACAAAGGGAGATCGAAGGCTGTCAATCCCAATGCCAAGCTTTGATTGTCTCCCAGCGCTGGATCTATTGCATGCGGGTTCGTCATTGCTCAGGCGCGCACCTAGCGTGTCGTGCTTGTGGGTCCGTCCGTTCAACAAGGGGCGACCGCTAACAACTGGGAGATCCGATCTCAAAGTGCTTGCGGGTAGCACGGCTATAGAGGCCCTTGCGGCTTCTATTCCTCTAGCGTGGCGCCTCGATGATGATGTCAATGGGGGGAAATAACTCACTCCATGTCATATGTATATAGTCGATTTACGTTTTAGACGGGCATTGAAGAGACAGCACTGCGAGTCGTGTGATGCGCCCAATTCATAGTTAGTTACCCCACCTAGCTGGTGTACGCGATCGATCATGTCGGTCAAAAGCGCCACGTGCAGAAATTGCGCATCAATACTTTTAGTGAACCAAAAAATATCCTGATATTTTTTTATACAGTCTATGGTATCGACAAAACTATCTTGGGGTATCGCAACAATTTCTTACAATAAAAATACACCTGCAATGACTAAAATTCAACTTGACACCCCTACACCCGAGTTCCTACGTCGCTGCGCATGCGCAGAAGCTTCTGCTTGACCCACAACAGACAAACTCTTCACACCATCTACCCGTGCAGCACCCGCTGCAAGATCCGAGAAATATGCGTTATACTCATGCGATTGGTCATCGGAGTGAATCCCTTCCCACAGCTCACACTGACGACTCCAACAAGGTGACAGATCGTCGTGAAAATCGCACACGTGGGGTTTTAATAGATCGGACGATCTGTCCGGTATGCTCCAATCGGCTGACATTGCAGGGGAGAGCGGTTGGGATATTAGCTGATTGCTTTTTGTTGGAGGTGTCCTGACGAGCTCAAATGACGACGACGACGACGACGGCGACGGGTATGCAGAGTCGCTGGTGGAAAATCTGAGATTTGCTTAGCAAGGGGGGCCAACGCGGATTCAGGGAACGTACATTTTTAGACGGAATGCCAGGTAATCTAGGTCACTTTCTGATAGTAGTCCCGTGGGGCTTGGGCGCATATATAGTCAGTTCTCCCGATCAGTACGTGGCATAAATAAAGTGTCACATACAAGATTCCATGATAAGTGAGGAAGGAGTGATATTCAGAAAAATCCACCTTCTCCAGCGAGGTCATGATGAAATCAAGGAGAGCAAAGCTTGAGGGTTTAAAGTTTCACGTTTTTGGGGCGAATGGGATGGCTTGATATATATACGTCGAGCGTTCCATTGTGATACCATTCAAGGCGTGAGTAAACATTTCAGAAGTCGCGGAGAGTTCGTGAGACAATGGCATCGTAAGATACAAGGGAAGGAAGGTGTTCACGGGTAATTCGAGAATGAAATCACGAATGTCTGTTGTTACGTATTCTTCCATCTCTTTATTCTCCTCCCAGAAGGGAACAATACCGAGATTTCCCATGCTGGCGTACGAGCGCTTGAATCGTGATGTAATGATCAGATGTGTTGAAAGACGACGAACGGGTACAAAAACAAGCGAGCGGTGTGACTTGTTTTTTTTGTCTTGTTAAGAATGGGTGGTGTTGCAGGGTGACCATCCGATGTCGAACTGTCGTGGGCTTGAGAGTCGTAGCATCCCCGGATAGAACAATGACGATGGTAAGTGGTATTGATCGTCGTTCTGGATGCATGGGAGGTAGCTATAGCTTGGACGAAGAAAACCTT
>QFEU01001782.1:0-14956 GCA_003316345.1 Tricholoma terreum | reverse complement strand
GGGTTTTCCTACCCCCTGAGGTTTGCAGTGCATCGAATTCGTTGAATTCGACCTCTTCTCCTTCCGAGCTGTATTGAGAGCCCACAACATCGCTGTCGTTTTGGTCCCAAGGAGTCTGATCATTCTCATCATGATCTCCTGGTTTATTATCTTGGTCGACGACTCCGTCGTCGGCCCTTCTGTCATCATCCTTGTCTAGGATCTCTTGGGCTGCGAACATTTTTGTGCGGGGCTTACTTCTCCCAAAGTTCTTACACTTCGGGTCTTTGGCAATGTGTCCCTTCTCACCACATCCATAACATGTCATATTAGATGTGTCAAGCAGATTACTATCATCTGCTGGGCGATCATGCTCTCTGGCATGACCATGCGTATGCTCTTGCATACGCTTCCTCTCGCTGTGGTGTGAAGCTGGAGGTTGATGTTGTGAACTTGAACCAGCATTATGATTCGGTGGTCTTGCTGGATGATCATTTCAATCATCTGTTTTGTAACGACATTCATTTGTTGTTCATCGCGTACTAGGACAGGGCCTTGGTGTAGGTACCGTCGGAGGCTTTGTGGTCCTCCCTAGACGCGCATTCGTTCCTGCGTGTCTACGATCATTCCATTGTTTGGACTGTCTGTCGTTCTCCTCTGCCTGTTTGGCATAGTGGAGGATAGTCTCAGTTAGCAAATGTTCAGCCGAACATCCTTTGCTAATCACGAAGTTGAACATTGCCAATGGCATGTTCATCATTAACTGAGATTTGAAGGTGTAGCGATCTGGCGCTCTCACCATTCATGTGGCATATCACACCATCTTATAGTAGAAGGACATGATATCATCTCCTTCTCGGAATGTCATGCTCCAGAACTTGTCTGAAGCGTCGTGTGTTGCTGCGCGGAATACAAAGCAGTTGTATAAGCCCATTATGACCTCCTTAAAGGTCCAGTATTCCTGTTGATGGTGGAAACTGTCAATATTGTCGTTAAACCATGACAACGTGTCTCCTTCCAAATACATAGGAACATATACTATATGTTCCTCATCGTATTCCGCTCCGCAAATCTTATTCATGCGGAGCCATCTCAGCAAGGTGCTAAGCCACCTTTCATACACCTCAGTGTCTCCTTCACCATTGTATGATGGTGGGGTGGGCACTCGTGGCCCTCCTTTCATATTGGTTGAGTGGTCATGTAATACGGCCACCTTTTCATCGATCATTTGGTGAAGTTTGGTATGTACTGAACATAGATATTTACTATGTTTGGGTCAACTCTTATCCCTGTAAGAGTCTAGCTCTACTGTATGGGCCCGTTGATACGGGTCCAGGAATAGTCGATCACCATTCCCCGATCTCGTCTTGGGTACAAACCGCGTCTCTCTAGTTGTTCTACAAGCGTTCGATATGCTCTTTGGTGAGCAATCACCATGTTTGTGGTGAGAGCCTGTCCTCTCAGCTCCACTTATTGGAGCCGTTGCTGGTGGGGTAGTTCGGGCGGACAGCATTGCTGTTCCCCTAGACTCAGGCATCACTAGAGCTGTAAACAGCTCTTCGACATCCTCTTCTTTGTCGGAGGATGTTGTTTCTTCTTCATCCTCCTCCCCAGATCCTGTATCTCAATAGGAAGGATCGCTATCTGATCCTCCTGGTGAGCCTCCTGGAGGATTTCCAGGTGGTCCTTGAGGTGGTCCATGACCACCCTCTGTTGCTCCACCACCTTGATGGGGCAGAATTGACCTTCCCTCTGAACGGTCTGGTTGACGATCATATGGTTGTCCACTCGCATCGATGGATATCCCTTGATCCGGGATATTCATTGTATAGCCATCCTTGATGGCACTATTCCGGTAGCGTTGATTCACTACCCGTGAGGTCGGGGATGCTTTTCCCAACCCTGACGGTGTTTGTGGTATCGAGTTCGTTCTCGATTCCATTGTATTATTAGCCCTGGTAGCAGGAGGTTTCCTACTACGCTCTAATGCTCTGTGTCGAGTGTTAGCCGCTGAGCTGGTTTCATCAGGCTGTCGAGGCATCGACAGGCTCTGATTCACCATCCTCATGGTTTGCGTCGTTGATGTCGACAACACTTTGGAAGGGGTCAATTCCTTCCTCAATTCAGGCGTGGGTTTACGTCTGTCCGGGTGGTCTGATTGTGGTGATCCTGCCCTCGATCTTTGTTCCCATCCTTCTAAGGTTTCCTTCAACCTTTCTAGCATCTCTCCTGATGCTATATTTGGTGGTAGGCCTACCTCACTGAGTAGGCCCATTACTGCCATTGCTTGAGAGTCTGAGGACTCTCCGATTGACATTTCATGTTCTCAACTTGGCGTTGACTCATCCAATGCCTTGCCCTTATCACGTCGTCTTTGACGACGTGTATCACTTGATAGCCCAGAATTGTCTGGGCTGTGTATTGTTGACAGTATACCAGGTACGGTTGCTGGTAGTTCCTCAGATTGCTGTTTGCGATCTGAATGATGGTGTTGTGAATGCAAACTCTTTCCGGTAGCGGAGAATCGTCCTCCATCACTCAGTGAGGATGGGAGCCTACCTTGGGCTTCCCTCGGTTCTACTAGGAACAATGATGATACTCGGCCAGGAAAACTAAACAAAACACCTAAATGTGTTCGTTCAGTACTACACAAGCTGGAGGAAGGGTGCAAGGTGTTTGAATGTCTATCACGGACGCCTATACTGGTACGCGATGGCCACGTGAAGAGTGCGATGGAGGTTACGATAGTCCAACGATGGTCGCGGACACCCGATATGTGCGCGCGATGATTGAACGTCGAATGTGCGATATAACGGGGGTCAGAAACGATATAATTGACTCGATGATAGATGATGATGACGACGAAGGTGTTTGAGGGATGGATACGACGATATGCGATACGATAACGAGTTACGAATTGGCACGACGAAGTTTGCGACCGTTTCGCAGAACTTCGGGCTAGTCGAGAGTTAATCTTCGAGTTAGACTCTTAGATTTAGAGACGATAGGAGCTGAGACGAGTTCTTGTTGCTACTAGGTGAATACTACAGGATTTTTATATGTTTTAGAACGAAGGATACCAAAAGGGAATAAAGTCATGATACCATAGATGTGTATCAATATGGATCAGAACAATAAAGAACCGCAACCAAGGATAAAACATAAGGAAAAATGAACTAAGACAAAATGGAAATGTCTTATTGTCATAATTTCGGAGCGACAAACAGAGCGCATCGTGACTTCTCAAGACGCCGTCGTCCCTGCACGAATGCGTCCAAAACGGCGGCCGCGAGTGGGATAGCGTATCACGAGAGGAAAGAATAACCGTCGGAAGGACGGTCCGAAGGGCTAGGAACATACGCGAATGCACTCAAAGTTGTACAATAAGTCGCGATGTAGGTCGAGGTCGTCCGAGGTTGGTCGGGGCATGATCGGGGACGCGAAAGCGTGATCGGACGTTGTTCGGGTGACGCGTAATGGTCGGGAGAGGTGCTGTCGAGTGTCCGATGTGTACTGATTCGGAGCTTAGGCTAGCAGGTGACCCTATCAACGAACATTGAGGAGTGATGCTCCTTATAGAGGTACTGCTTAGTGCCTCTGTTTTGACCTCAATTCCCGCTGCCGTTGGCTGTGGTGTAACATTGACGAGATCGTCAGCTACCTCTCGTATAGACGCCGTTTCCGTCATTGGTGTCAAACAGTCCAAGTCTTCTTGTCCTGTCGATGTGCCAGCAACTTTGCTGGCACTCCTCAGTACTCTCGTTGTCGACGTGGCAAGTGTTCGCCAGTTCGTCGACTCGGCACCTATAGGCCTCAGATTATCCGGGGCCACTGTAGCGGTCGTTGCCTTTAAAGGCTTCTTCTTTGTCTTGCTGCCAGATTTGGCAGCAGTTACCACATGTGTTGACATGTGGCTGTTGGTATCAACCTTTGTTGCCTAGTGGGTAGTGTAGTAGTCTGGGCTAGGTCCCAGGCTAAGAGTGTTGGACACTTAAAAAAGTGTAGTGCTGGTAAGCGGGGGTGTTGAACTAAGACCTCATGCGGTACAAGTGCGACCGACTTCTATAGCGCATGAATGAGGTACATGTAAAAACTACTATACAAATAAATGAGGTACATGTAAAAACTACTATACAAATAAATGTTACTGGTTATATACCGGTAACTTCCACAATCAACAAGGACATACTGCCCATATCGGGCAGCACCCCTACACAGACCCAAAATGATTATCTTTGGGAGTAGAAACAGTCCAAGTGCACCGAATATCTTCAAAGAATAATGGTTAATCAAGGACATGTAGAGACACAGAGATGTATGTCCTGCAGCAGTAACGGCTCTTGGAGATGCCACAATTGCTTAGGATGTCCCATATTCTGCACGCGGTGCTGCAGAGAACATCATGCTCGACAGGTATTTCACCACGCTCAGCATTGGAATGGCACCTATTTCGAAGATGCGCAATTGTACCAGGCTGGAGTAGCTTTGCATGTTGGTCATGGGGGATCTCCGTGTCCTGCTAGGTTGGACATACAGTCTGCGTATATGGCTGATAATAGGCCTGATTGGAGAGAACCACCATATGCAGATGAACAATCAACTCATGAGGAAGGTCGGTGTCAATCAATTGTGCTAGAGCATACAGATATATACATCAATTATAGAACTTCCTGCTGAAGAAACGGCTGATATCCCCAATGATGATGCTCCGGACATGGTGGGCAACCCCTACGATCCAGCCTGGACAAAACGGAAAGACTCAGCTGGAAACCCCTTCCTTATTGTGGTCGATAGAACTGGAATGCATATGCTCCCTGCCCTATGGTGTGCCTGCCATTGTGGCCGTGAACCACGCCCACCCACAGAACGGATTAGGATTAGCCACATGACGGGCAGCAGTAGAGGCACGAGTTCATAGTAGACAGGATCATCATCGCATACTAGGCTATTGACTGCTTTGCCCGTGCTTCAGGGCTTCTTGCGCGTGCTCCCGGCCTGTCCCTGTAAGACTGCACATCTCCATCTGGTGACAACAGCGAATTCGATACTCATGCATTGGCAATGACAACTCAAACTACAACATTTATCCAACCACCAACCTGGCTTTACCCTGTGTATCAACAATCGCGACCCTGGCAAAATCTGCAAGGCGAAACCCACAGGGCAGATTCATAGCCACAACCCCACCCAGTGACGAGGCTGTCAAACCGTCGTCCCTGTCATCGTTCTCGATCTTAACCACCCTCCCACATACACCTGATCCGTCAACTAGTCTGCCTTCACCTGAGTCTCACTTACCAACCGCTGCACCACCTCCTACACCACGAGCCCTGACACCTGCAACCCCACAACTCCCGGACGAAACTGAACCTATGCCCAAAATTAATAAATTCTGGGGCAATGACGAGCACGATGAAGAGGATCCGCAAGATTTCATCGACTCCATCGAGATACTGTTCCTATGAGGAACCAACACTACCGACGCACAGAGGCTGCGAGCCTTTGAACTCCACCTGAAGTCTGGTTCAGTCGCAAGGCAATGGTACAACACCCTAACTCAGAACGAGAAAGACACCTGGGAACATCTCACCCAAGCGTTCGGGACGAGATGGCCCAACCGTACACCCACAGTGAAGACGAAAGAGGAGAAGCAGGCAAAGCTCGAAGGAACACTAATCACAGAAGAAGAGGTTGGGAAACGGGTGAAGAAGAACGGGGTGGAGGAACTCGCACATGTTGCCTGGGTGAACAAGGTGGAAAAACTCGCCGCAGCAGTCCCAGACACTAGCGGCCTCCTCATTGGCAACGTGAGGAAACGCATGCCAAAAGTCCTGCAGAAGATAACGGGCTCAGGACACGCCACCTGGGCATCATTTTGCAATGCCATCCGTACAGCTACACCCGGGCAAATTGAAGATGTGAAAGAGGAGGAGAAAGAAGCACGAGACTTAAAAGAGGAGGTGAAGAGACTACAAGAACTACGTAACATGCTGGCGAGAGACCTCGCGAATGCCTTCCAACGACTCACCATGAGCCCACCCAACCCCACCCTGAGGTTTGCAACACCCTGGAACCAGCCTCACTCCAGACCTGGCCAGAACCCTCTACAGACACAGCTTGCGAACCACCGGTGTAGTGAACCTGGACCCCAGGCCAGGCATGTTTGTATCTATTTTATTACAAGGCCGCTGGTTTCTATAAAACCAGCAGAATCCTAATGTATATGTAAGCTAAAACTGTTCACCCCCCACATAATATACGTTAGTCGTGTCATTGTGTATGTGAACTCGCTAGCTCTCCCCCAACCCACCACACTTTTTTTGACACTAAAAGTCATATATTCAACTTGTCATGCCCTCATCTGATCATTATTGTGATCATCATCAACCCATCAAACTCAACCCAGAAAAACCCCGCTGGCTCCATCCCAGCAATGCACGAAAGCGATCTGGCACCCATCAGGTGCCAGATAATCCCTTTTCAGGTCCATCATGCCCAAAACAAGAGCACAATGCATTCTTGCATCGTGCCACATCACGACCTTGCCCAGTGCTAGGCCATAACAAATTGAGTTTTGAGTATCCTTACAAGGCCAGCAAGCCTCGTACTCTACATAGTTGTGATGAAAAACTCATTGCTCAGTTTGTTCAAGCTATGAGTGACCTCATTAGTTGTTATAGAAAAATGACTAGCTATGACTCTCGACAACTTGGTCGAGAGGTGAGAGACCTCACAAACTGTTTTATGGAACAGGTTGCAGCCCGAGCTAAGGCTATAGCCAGCCAGTCCCCATTGCTCGTTGAAAAACGAGCATACAGTGAACGTGCTGGGCATGCCCCCCAGCTACCTCGAAGTTGTGAGAGACGAGATGGAGGCAATCTCGTTGACGATAGATGTCAACGAGAACTGGCCAATGAACCCTTGAAAGTGTTGGTCGAGACGGAGCTGGAATCGCGTGGCGTTGGCTCACGTGTGGTAAAGAAAACAAGATCCATCGTTGTCAAACGAGGTACAGATGGCGAAGCCAGTGACAGATCCGACCAAAGAGAGGTCAGATCCCTGGGCCCAGCCCGGTCGAACGCTGCACGTTGTTCGGAACCATCGAGAGAGATGGCGCCTCGTACCAATGAGCATTGTGTTGAGATATCGGGAAACCTCGTTGAGGAACGAGGAAAGGACGCCGCACACGCCGGTGGTGAATCCACAAGACACTGGGCTCAGTTCGAGGCCCAGCCAACCTCAAGGAACGACGATGCCTGTCGTTTGTCGGTGGGAAAACGGCGTTCCGATGATGAATGCCACGTCGAGGTCCCCAGTTCGAAGGCCCTGCCTGTAGAGTGGGGGTGGAGAGCTGAGGGGGTTGTTGAGACGAGTCAACGAGACTTAGAGCTTGTTGACCTCGAAGAATTGGATGTCGTGATGAAAAACCGAGACTTAGAGCTCGTCGTTGAGGAAAAGGTGCCATGTTCGGAAAACCAAGACACGGAGATGAACTCGACACGGTCGCGTCAAGTGCCAGACCTAAAGAACAATGGTATATGTTGTTCTATGCATAAAAATGTTAGTAAACGACGGGTAGTGCCCCCTGCACTACCCCCTGCCGTATTAACGATGTGCTCACCTCGTTCCCAACAACCTGCGCACTCAAAAGTGCGCGGCGAATCCTCCTACGGCCCCCAAACGGCCGTCTTCTTGGTCCACCAACGATTCCTCCTGGAATTGTGTCCTCGTCGTCTTGATAGCGTCGAGCTGGGCCTGAACAACAAAGGTTGTTGTTCTGTAAATAAAAATGTTAGTAAACGACGGGTAGTGCCCCCTGCACTACCCCCTGCCATATTAACGAAGTGCTCACCTTGTTCCCAACCTCCTATGCGTCCAAAAACGCGTTTCGAATCCCCGTATGGCCCCCAAGTGGCCGTATCTTCAATTCCTCCGCGAGTCCGAGAGGAATCGAGTTTTGGTCATCTTGATAGTGCCGAACCTTGTCCAAATGGCGAGAGATTGATGTGCTGTCGTGTTGACGACATGGTGCTGTGCCACAGCGACGACATTCGTTGTTCTGTCAAAGACAACAATGTTAACCGACCTAGGAAGGAGACTAGACGTCCCCAAAGGGAAGGAAAGGCAGCCTACTGGCGAGCAATGAAACAACACTCCCTAACAGACATATGGACACCTGAACACGAAAAGGCCTTTCTGCAACTAAAGATAGCACTCACCAACGAGCCAGTCCTGAAAGGGCCCAAGTTCGACAGCACTCCCTTCGTCATCACTACCGACGGGTGCAAATATGGCTTTGCCGGAATGCTCTCACAACGACATTCCATAGTACTGCCAAACGGTAAAGAGGTCACTCACATGCACCCAGTGGCCTTCTGCAGCAAAAGAACATCGGAAATGGAAGAGAAGTACAAACCGTACTTGTTAGAATTTGCCACATTGAAGTTCGCCCTAGACAAGTTCTCAGACCTGATATGGGGATACCCAGTCAAATTAGAAACGGACTGCCAAGCATTACGAGACCACCTACTAAATGACAAGTTGAATTTGACACATGCACGCTGGAGAGACGGAGTGTTGGCACATCAGGTAATGGATGTACGTCACCAGCCAGGACGACTAAACCCGGTCGCAGATGGCATCAGTCGAAAATTCGTCAATCTGCCAACGGAGCATGGCGATGGTCATGAATGGACCGTAAGCGAGGATTGGGAAGCAAGAACAGGCCTCCAGAATGACATGTTCCACGTCGAACCACTCACCACCTACAACAGCCTCAGAACGCGCTTCGCCAATGAAAAAGTGTTCCTCAAGACCGTAAACGTACTAGCTGAACTTGATCATGGGAAGAGCATCAAGGATCAAAAGAGAGCCAAGCACCATGCAGACGGGTTCATGATTCAAGACAGGAGACTATGGAAGATTGCTAACACGAAGTCTACACGTGCCAGACCAAAGGTGGAGTGTATTTCACAGACCGAAGCAGCTGCACTGGCCTGGGAAATGCACCGCAATCAGGGACACTTCCACAGAGACAACATGAAGATAGCATTGATGGACAAGATTACGAGTCCACACCTAGATCGCTCCATCACCAAGGCCATCAAGGACTGCGGCAAGTGCAAGGGCTACGGGCCAAAGCACATACACTCATTATTAGAGCCAATAATGCGACGACACCCATTCAAACTCATGGTCAGCGACACATTGACAATGCCGAAAGGGAAAGGGGGCTTCATTAAACTGTCTCTATATGTGGACGTGCACTCACAACATCTTTGGGCAGATAAGTTGAAGACGGCTGCCTCTGGAAAAACAACATGCAAATCGCTCAATAACATATGCACCACCTTCACGGCCCCTGAAACCCTCATGGTGGATGGAGGCCCAGAATTCAACAATGATGCGGTCCGCAACACATGTGCTGCACATAATATCAAACTTCACATTGTACCTGCATATTCCCCATGGATCAATGGCTTGGTGGAAGGAATGAATGCAAAACTGCTGGGAAGACTGAAACGACTCTGCTCTCCCGACCTGGGGGAGGACAAGTACAATACAACAGATGTACCAGCATCATGGCCCGATCATCTGGAAAAAGCGGTTGAAATACTGAACAACGGTATACTCCCTAGCCTCAAGTTCTCACCTAATGAACTTCTCCTAGGAATAGTGATTAATACAGGGTGCACGCCAACCAACAAAGCGGAGACAGAAGTATCAGAAGAGGAGGTCGGCACCCAAATGGCCTACATGGAGCAGCAACGCATAGATGGGTACGATCACATTGTATCCCATGCCCACGAACGGAAGCTGGCCTTTGACAGGAAACTACTAGCCCGTGCACCAAGAGAGGTCATATTCAAAGCTGGACAACTCGTACAAGTCTACAGAAGTGATCTAGACTACACATTCAAAGCGGAGCGGAAACTAGAACCGAAGTGGTCAGCACCACGTTGCGTAACAAGCTGTAACCGCAATTCATACAAACTAGAAACCCTCAAAGGACTTCCAATCGGTGGGAGATTCTCCTCACAAAGACTCCGCAGATTCATTCCACGAAACGGCACAACACTCCACGAAACCCAGGAAGTCATTGAGAAGCTGTATAGCAAGCGAGAAGTTGAAGAAGATGCTGTCTCAGAGAGCGAGAAGGATCAAGTGGTTGAGGATGACGAAAGCATGGACTGGGAAGACATGCCAATTGGACAAACGAGGACCAACACAAGTCCATCGGATGCAACGAGGGCGTTGCTACATGGGGGGGGGCACATGTGGCCGTGAACCATGCCCACCCACAGAACGGATTAGGATTAGCCACGTGACGGGCAGCAGTAGAGGCACGAGTTCGTAGTAGACAGGATCATCATCGCATACTAGGCTATAGACTGCTTTGCCCATGCTTCAGGGCTTCTCGCGCGTGCTCCCAGCCTGTCCCTGTGAGACTGCACATCTCCACCATGAGAGAACAATGGAGGAAATGCAGGCGTTGGATATGGGGCTGTATCCTGCCTTGGTGAATGCTATTCGCACGGTCTTCACCTTCCAGTGTCTGGATGACTATCTTGCGGACAGTCAAGAATGCAATACCTCAGCCTACCACTACAATGAAAAACTTTGTCGGTTGACAAACAGCTCCTTTCCTCAGACTGCTCTGGTAATAAGCTCTCTGTTCACAATATTCATGCCTTACATCCCCTAGAATAGATATCAGAAGCTTATGCGCATAGAATGTGAGTGGCGGTTGCTGAAGAACATGATGTGGCATGGATTTGCACATGAATGATGTGCACCTGGTCCGGTGAGATGACGCACGCATGCCCCTGCTGTCCTCAACCGGGCGTAAATTTGCCGGAGAACTGGGCCGACGATCCAAAAAAGTAACATATGCACATGTACATGGTAGCCCTAAAGGCTGACCGTTTCTAGGTGGTGGAGTAGTGTGTGTGGGCACACCTACTCCAGGTAGTCACATGACTGCATAGCCAGTAGCCAGTGATGCATGTACAGAGTCAGCAGGCTTAGGATCACTACTACGACACGGTCCCAGCCATAGCTATAGGCTGGAGACTTCCTATGTCTCCATCTTGGTGATGAGAGCGTGATTCGACGCACGCACCACAGCTTAGCTCTATTTTTGTCCTCTCTTGCTTTTTTTTATCTCGTGCACCACGTCACAACGCGTAACTCGCATCTAGCATTTCGCTTTTCAGCTTCGAGTCTCAAGTTTCAGCCACTGCACCCAGAACCTAGTCTACAGACCCACAGAACCAACCCTAGTCTCACAGAACCAGCTCTTAGCTCACAGAACCAGGACCAGTTACCAGAATCACGGAACCAGTTACACAGAACCAGCACCAGTCTCTTGGTCTCTCAGCTCGTCTATCTACTCAGCAATGCCAGGCCCAGGACAAGGCAAACGAACTCAAAAGAAGAAATGGCGCAGGAACATGTCTAACTTGAACACAAATATTACTGCCATAAACGCCGTAATAACGGCATCGAACACAACGGCTCCGAGTGCGACCACAGCTACATCAACAATGTCGATATCTAGTGATGTAACCGCCGTAACATCACCCGCAAATGAAACGGCACCGAACACCGCTTCATATCCCAGTTCATTCACTTACAGCCATGAAGAAGTCCACATACTACTAGAAGAAGCAAGATTAGATGGGTATCAGGAAGGCTATGATGAGGGAAACGAGGAAGGAAGTAAAAAGATGATGGAAGGCTACAGGGATGAAGCACGACAGAAACTAGACCAGGGAAAGGAAGAAACAGCATGCAGGAATGGGCGGCTTGAAGGCTACGAGCTAGGGATACAGGAGGGGAAGGGCGAGGAACGACGGAAATGGCTCACAGAGGGACACGGCACAGGGCTCTGCCTATCGATGGTGGCCCATGTGCGTGAACTCTTTCGGGGTGCCGTTCTCCTGGAAGAAATCGAGACCCAGACCGACAACGTCACCACCACCGACATCGACATCCAGACGGCACCAGCCCCCACTACCATTGAGGCAGGTACCCAGACCGAGAACGACCCCATGGACCTCACTACAAGCAAGCCCCCACTTCCCTGCCACGGCACCGTTGATGATGCCTGCACAGCCCCCATCAAACGCGTTGCCACTGCCATCAACAACGCCAACGCCGTTGTCAACCACCACCACCACTACTCCGTTCCCTGCCCAAAAATTGCCCCTAGCACCACAGAAATGATGGCATACCTTGCCAAGTCGACCCACAGCCCCCCTGCAGCCTCTACAGCCCCTCCTTTTGAGGCCTGGGCCCCGCCATTTCATTGCCACGTCACAACCAACAACAACGAAAACCACCGTAACCACACCCCAAATGACGCCTACGGCTTCGTCTAGCACCCAGACCACTGCAGGCACTTCAGATACAGCTGCCCACGCGCCTGACAGCCCACAACAATGGTCCACAGCCCTCGAAATGCCGTCTCGCGCAGTCGTGTGGACATGTTCGTCAGAACATGCCGTCTGCTCGACAGAACGACCTTGCCAGCCCCAGGACCCACAACAAAGCCCTGGACAGCCGTCTGCACCCCCCAGCTCCCCCCAGTCCGACCCCCAGACCCCTGTCTCGCACCCTGAGCCCCGCCATTCCACCGCCACGTCACTGTTGACAGCGGCGGCAGCATTTGCTATAACCACCCCAGGAACGGCATCTATGGCCGTGACCAGCACCCAGGAGGTACCCAGCACCCCGGAGACTCGCCCCCGCGCTGTAAACGAGGCACTGACACCGTTGACAGCCCAGGAAGTGCCGTTACACGAGGCCGTACAGACGTGTTCATCTGAACGCATTGTACACTCGACGGAACGAGTCTGCAAGCCCCACCGCTCCCAACGACGATCCAGGAGGTGCCCCACACCACCCTGTCAACCCCAGCCTGCCCCTTGTACCCCCGTTTTGCCCCCCTCACCCACGACAACGCCTCACGCGTCCATGCGCCCTGCCGCGTCATCAACGCGTGCGTCAACAACAGCTGCATCCCCTGCCCTGCCTTGATCTAGACCACTGCCTACAGTTCGAAAACAATGGGACCCATCACCAAGGTCACCAGAACAGTCCCAGGTCCAGCCCTATCCCCCTGGCTCACCCCAGACACCCCGGAAACGAGCTGTTTCGACACCCCCCACGTCTGACACCGCCTCTGCATTGCTAACCATGCAGTCGACACCTGGTGATGACCCCCATCCGTCCCCCACATCTGCCGTCACCCCCACAGTCCCTGGTCTGTGCTCCCCGTCTCTTGCTTCACCCCCCCCAAGTCCTGTACCACCACGTTTTGACTAGGCCAAGGATACTGCGTTGATGCCAGCCCCGCCGAACATGTATCCACGGCCGCGGGATCTCTTGATTCTGAGGACTGGCTGTGCACAGCCATTTGGGACCCTGCGAAGACGAATGAGGCGACGACGAGCCCCCCTGCAATCTTTCTCATCTTGAAATTTCTTAAACTTAGCTCTGCCTTCCCTCGTTCTGCCCCAAACCCTTATCACCCGATGTCACCCCTCTGGTATTGGACCAGGACAACCTGTCGTTACTGTGCCCTTTGGAGCAGTACCTGCCCCTCAGGCTCCTCCTCTGAAGCTTGACTGGGATCAAGACCCCCATCTTGTGGACTTAAGCCATGCACTTCGAGCTTTGGGATGGACACCTCCTTGCTGAGTTTTCCTTCGTTTTATTTTTCTTATCAACCATAGAATTCTTTTGGCTTCATTGTTTACATTATTCCTTATACCTATTGTTCCTGTTTTTTTTTTTTCTTTTTCTGCAGCGACGAGGACATTGCTTTTTCTGGAGGTGGGCAGATGGAGTAATGTGTGTGGGCACACCTACTCCAGGTAGTCACATGACTGCATAGCCAGTAGCCAGTGATGCATGTACAGAGTCAGCAGGCTTAGGATCACTACTACGACACGGTCCCAGCCATAGCTATAGGCTGGAGACTTCCTATGTCTCCAGTGGCTGTATACCAGGGTGTTTGTAATTGATGGAAACTTTACTGCCGTCCACTTGCGGCAGAAAAATCCAGAGAATGATGTGTTCCTCTCCGATGGCACAGGTTGTATGACCAGCCATGAGCCATACTTGAAGTACTTGTGTGCCGCTGAGGCCTGGGTAGAGGTGAGCCCAAATACGCCATGGCTATATCATTTAATTTTTTTGGTTGCAATACCCAGCCTCCCGACAATGACCCTTGTAATCACCATCATGCTGATATCAATAACATTGCAAGATGGCACCGATGCATCAGGAATCAGCTCACTGGCTTGTGGTCGGAATGGGCTCTTTTGTCCCACTTCCACGGTGGACTTCCAAAAGGGAGAGCAGTAAGCAGAACAGCATTTTCACAAGCAAACACGCTGAATTTGATTGTCCATGTACAGACAAAAAAACATAGATTATGCGGTTTGTCAGGCACTCAATGGTCTGTCAATGGCTGGTGTGATCCGCGTTCTCTTAATTTATGACATCATGTGTCGGTGGTGAAAAAACTTCTTGCCCCGGGTGGATAGCTCTGAGTTCCTAGAGTTGTCGCCATCATTGGAGATTTCCAGGGGAATCAGCGACATGCATATGAAAGGCCATGTGAAGGGATGTTTAACAGGATATGGGTTATCCTATATTGAAGGAGCAGGAATCGTTGATGGTGAGATTTTGGAGACGCTATGGTCAGTATTGAACAAAATCTCCCGGAGCACACATGGGGCTACCTTGGCACATAGAGGGGAGATTCTGGATGACCATATGAACCACTCTAACTGGAAGAAAGTAGTGGGCATCGGTATGATCTCTGTTCTTCATCTTGCAGTTACAAAATTAATGATGCTCGCAGCGGGAACTCTCATACAAAAATGGAAGCGTGCCTTGGATCTGCTGTACTTTACACTCCCCCCCCTAGTCCGAGCGGACTCCGAGCTGTCCGAGTAAAGTCCGA
>QFEU01001779.1:0-13969 GCA_003316345.1 Tricholoma terreum | reverse complement strand
TGACTGGGTTCCATGAGAGTGGATTTGAGCCATTGAAGCTCCCAAAGACTAAAGTAGGTGCAATGTCTACAATAGCAAGCTTGCTCATATCCATGCAGACCCAAAACGATTATCTTCGGGACTGGAAACAGTTCAAGTGCACTGATTATCTCCAAAGGATCATGGTTAATCAAGGGCATTCAAAGGACCGGAGATGTACCTCCTGTGGGGCGGATGGCTCTTGGAGATGTCGCGATTGCTTAGGATTCCCAATATTCTGCATAGGGTGTTGCAGAGAGCAACATTCTCGGCATGTATTTCACCGAGTTCAGCATTGGAACAGCACCTATTTCAAAGATGCACCGTTGTACCAGGCTGGCGTAGCTTTGCATTTTGGCCATGGAGGATCTCTGTGCCCTGCTAGGGCTGTCGTCAGCTCTGTATATATGCCTGATGCTAGGCCCAATACGAGAGAAAGGGCATTTAGTGATGAACAGTCAACTCACAAGGAGGATGACAGTTAGTGTAAATCATGTCCGCAAGCCCATACGTAAAATCATCCAACCGTTATAGAGCTCCTTGCCGAAGAAACGCCTGCTTGCCCTGACAATGATGGCCCGGACATAGCTAGCAGCCCCTACGATCCAACATGGAAAAAATGGAAAGACTCAGCTGGAAACCCGTTCCTCGTGGTTGTTGACCGAACTGGAATGCATATGCTCCCCGCGCTATGGTGCGCTTGCCACAACAGGGCATCGGAGGAAATGCAGGCCTTGGATTTGGGGCTTTATCCTGCCTCAATGAAAGTCATTCGCACTGTCTTCACCTTTCAATGCTTGGATGACTATCTGGCAGATAGCCAAGAATGCAATACATCTGCCTATCACTACAATGAAAAACTTCGGTGGTTGACGAACAGCTCCTTTCCCCAGACCGCTCCTGTAATAATATCTCCATTTTAGATAGATCATGGCTTACGTCCCCTCAGAATAGGTATCAAGAGCTTCTTCGAATAGAACGCGAATGGCGGTTGCTGAAGAACATGATGTGGCATGGATTTGCACATGAACGCCATGAGCCTGGTCCAGGCGAAATGACACACGCCTGCCCCTGCTGTCCTCAACCTGGGGTGAATTTGCCGGAGCACTGGACCGATGACCCAAACACGTAACAAGTTCACAAGCGCATGGTCACCCCAAAGGCTGATGCTTTCTAGGTGGCTCTATAGTCGCGTATTCGTGATTGACGGAAACTTTACTGCCGTACATCTGAGGCAAAAGCATCCTGAGAACGATGTCTTGCTGTCTGACGGCACGGGTTATATGACCAGTCGTGAGCCATATTTGAAGCATTTGAATGCTATGGAAACTTGGGTTGAGGTGAGCCCAAATAAACTGCGGCTAGATGATTTGATATGATTTCTTGGGATGCAAAGCCTCCAGACAATGACCCCTGTAACCACCATCATGCGGACATTGATAACACTGCAAGAAGGGGACTGATGCAACCGGGATTGGCTCAGTGAGCTGCGGTCGAAATGGTTTCTTTTGTCCAGCGTCCACGGTGGATTTCCAGAAGGAAGAGCGGTAAGCAGTGAACAGTTTCCTGACCCACCCACTGAATTTCGTCCTCCCACATATAGACAGCAAAACATAGATTATGCAGTTTGTCAGGTGCTCAATGGCCCGACAATGAGGGGCGTCATCCGAGTTCTGTTAATCTATGACATCATGTGCCGGTGGTGGACGAATTTCTTAGCCCGAGTGGACAACTCCCCGTTCCTAGATTTGTCGCCAACTTTGGAGATTTCACGAGGAATTGGGGACCTGCATGTCAAAGGCCATGTGAAGGGATGTCTCACGAGATATGGATTATCTTATATCGAAGGAGCGGGCATCATCGATGGTGAGATTTTGGAGACACTCTGGTCAGTCCTGAACGAAAGCTCCCGGAGCACGCGTGGAGCAACCCTGGCGCATAGAGGGGAAATTCTGGATGACCATATGAACCACTCCAACTGGAAGAAAGTCGTGGGTATCGGTATGAGCTCCTTTCTTCATTGTGAAGTAGCCAAAATATCAATGCGCACGGATAGCTGCAACTCTTATACGCAAATGGAAGCGTGCGCTGGATTTTTTCGCCGATGCTGCTGAAGCGTTTCAAGGGTTAAGTGATAGCGCCGATCAGGATATGCTCCGCATGTGGGAGAGGAAAGTGGATGCAGCGCAGAGTAAACGGTCTCAGAACGTGAAGGCCATGGACTACTTTACAGTGAAGGAGTACCCCGGTTGGTGGCAGCTTGTTAATTTCTTTCTGGAAGGCTGACATTCTTCAAGCACCTACCAGATCGCAGCTACAGTTGAAGTTAACAGAAAAGGAAGTCAGTTCTGGTAGGGTAGGCTTGGCTGAATTTCTAGTGGATGGTTTCAAGATACAGGAAACTCAGTGAGAGCAATTGATTGTCCTCACTTATGTCAGATGGCTTAACAGTATCAGGCTTGGTCTTCAGCAATTTATCAGACAGGTCGGTCGTAATCAAACATTGCCAGAAAAGCTTGAAATAGCACAACGCCGAGGAAAGCTTTTTACCCGCATATCAGCCCACCAGCATCGTGCCCGGCAATGGTTACAACTCACGGAGGAGGAAGATGATGATGAATCCTATGCCTATCATGACACTCATCTCTTCCTGGAAAATGCAGAGGGTGAAATTTGCCTTGCTCCATCACCTTCTAACTCGGAGGGGAATGCTCATGACGGGGATATGCTGGTGGAAAAACCCGAGCGTTTCAAGCTTGCCTTGCCCTCAACGCTGGGACTCAGGACTTGTAAGGAGAGACATCTGCAGGCAGCCATTGATGCTGAGCTGGAGCTGAGGATTGGGCAGGCTAATGACGCCCTTCAGGGTGTCCGTCAAGCTATCGCCCGTAAAGCATTCGTATTCCGTACTGAGGTCCGGCGAGCGGTAAATAAGACTCACAAGACAAGGTCATATACAAAGATTCAAACGACTGATATATCCCTACGTTACCACGCACAGCTGTATCGCCAATCCAGGGATGCACTCAAGCAGTTAAACGCCCCGCAGGACATGCTCCGGAGGTTTCAAGACTTACGACCCGAGCATTTGAAGACAACAACTACCTTCATCGATCATAGGACACCTGGGGTTAAACACAAAAACCTTGCATGGTTCTGGTACTTGGATATCAAAGGAGACTCAGTCAACGACTCCCTGATGATGGAATGTGAGTGCAATTGTGAGTCATTAGTACGACACTGACATCCCTCTCGCTCAGTTTATTGTGTTAACTGGTTACAGGCTCGGGAGAATTACAAGAGGGCTCGCGAGGAAGTCATTCTGGTCTCGCATGAAATGGACTGGATGTTGAGATATTTCCGTTACCAGGCTGAGAACTGGTCAGAAAGGGTCTCGGCCATTGATACATCTGGTCATCGGGAATACGCCTTGCGCATGCAAAGGATGTGGACGCGCTTCGTGTTGAGGTCCATGGAGGCTTTTGATGCAACGAGGCAAAAGTTTCCCCCTCCATTAGAAGAGTGTGCAACCCTGTCATCCTCCTAATTAGATGCTTTGTCGAACATGTAGCTGGGTCAACGCGGTTTTCTCACGGTTCGGGCATTTGGAATTGAAAATAGTTTCTGAGGGCGTATTGGTACGTACACCAGCAGAGCCCGATCTTTTGTCATTCAGGCCCATAGCTCGCCCAATAATGTCATATGGCCTGTAAGTTGCCATGAGCCTGCCACTTCCTAGCTGGCCCGAGATTAATATATAAGCATCTGGCGCGAGAATCGTTAGCTCGCCCGACATTGCCATGTGGGCCACCTTTTCTTATGTGGCCCGCCACTTGCTATGTGACCCGACATTGACATACTGGCACATGGCCCGGGAATAGTCCGTTTGTGGAACACTGCCATATGGTCTGATACTTGCCATGTGGCCCGAGAACTGTTAGGTAGCCCGGCGTTGCCCTGTGGCCCCTTATTGAGATATTAGGAGATGGCCCGAGGAATGTTAGCTCGCCCGACGCTACGATATGGTCCAATACTTGCCATGTGGCCCGAGAACTGTTAGCTTGCCTGACGTTGCCATGTGGCCCACCACTTGCTATGTGGCCCCACAGTGACATGCTAGCACATGGCCCGAGAATTCTTAGCTTGCCAAACGCTGCCATATGGTCCGATCTTTGCCATGTGGCCTGACATTCGCATATTAGCACATGGCCTGAGAATTTTGAGCTCGCCCGACATTGCCATGTGGCCCGACATTGACATATTAGCACATGGCCCAAGGATTGTTAGCTATGTATGATCCACCAGTATTTTGCTCACCCGAGGTTGCCATCTGGCCCGCCACGTGACATGTGGCCTGACAGTGATGCATTGACATATGACCCGACAATATTTAGTTCGCGCAACATGAGCGTATTAGCACATGGCCCGAGAACTGTTAGCTATGATCCAACATGATTTAGCTCGCCCGATGTTGCCATTTGGCCCGATAGTGACGCATTGTTGACTCCCATATGCTTAACAACCTTTTGCCGCTGGTTTTAGGTACTTATTTATCTAGCACATCAACACTCACTCATGTAGATTCGTCTTGATTCCCTGTGCACCGGATCGAGTATGCGAAACGGACGACATTCCTGCTGAAAGGTCAGGAAATCGGCATCACTCTTAGCGAATGGTTTGTTCTGACACATCAATGTCTTGGTATGATGTCCATGCTCCCCAATGCGTCGACGCGACACGATTCCATTCGACAGACCGAATCCAATCTCGGAGGCTGTTCTTCTTCAAAAACCTCTTGGTCAGGTATGTAAGATATCTTTTTGAGAAGGGTATGTTCGAGGTGATGGTAATTTTTGTGTTACCTACAGAAATTGCTCTGAGACGGGCCACATTATTAGCGAGAGACGATCTTACCGTCCCTGGAAATCTTGACACTGTCAGCAAGTTGCCCAGCTTTTCCGTCTATCTTGATGCGATTGTGAAGGAACTTTTCAAAGTCTGCGCAGCATTGGGAGATTCATATTTACTGAGCAATACCTTGCAATTTTACATATATGACAAAATGTCATGTTATCATTTGTGCTACTGCATGTGGCTTGAACAAAACTTGCGCAAGTGTTAAAGTGACGGCCCATCGGGCTGCACATATGGCCCATTGCATGGACCGACTTCAGGGCACATGTAGTCCAGAGATCCATATTTACGAAGCCATCCATTGCAATTTTACATACATGAGAAAATGTCGTATTGTCATTCGTGCTACTGCCTGGGGCTGAAAAAAAGTCCGCCAGTGTTAATGTCACCGGCCCATGGGGCTGTATATATGGCCCGACGCATGGACCTACTTCGGGGAAAATCCAATCTGGGCATCCTTATTTACAGAGCAATATATTCCAATCTTACATATATCACAACCATGTCATATTATCCTTTACGCTACTGCCTGTGGCAGAGATACAGCTTGCCAGTTGCTATGGGGTCCGAGAATGGTTAGCTCACCCAACATTTCCATACTTGTCATGTGGCCGACAGTGGCACATTGACATATGACCCGAGAACATTTAGCTTGCCCGACGTTGCCATCTGGCCCGCCACGTGTCATGTGGCCTGACAGTGACACATTGACATTTGACCCGACAATGTGTAGCTTGAGCAACATTACGAGTCCTTAACGAAGTTAAGACTCGTTCTTCAAACTGGGAACTGCCAAAATGATTCAGTGTCTGGCCATTTTTATGTGTCTGTTTTTCCCACAGTCAGTAATTTTCAGCAACAGTTACAAAATTTACTGACTTTACTAATCGTGGGACTTAAAAATTAGCCGAGATGCGGATTTCGAGTATAAAAGGAAATTTTTCCTCCAGCTATCTGAATTACCGGTAAACTATAGTAAGTTGACTTCAACAAATTGTAATGCAATTTGTTATTGATGATTACGATCTATTATGAACTAGTTACAAAGACTTGTTGGTACCGGTCAATTAACTATTATTGTTGTTACTCTTTTCAAACTTGTGATGTGATGTGAGGGCTATGCTTTCGTTATATACCATGCCATAGTGATGTATCATATCATAACCACAACACCATGGTGTGTGTACATTACCACACTGCTCGCGGGAGTACCAGTTAGTTCTGTTAGTATGCGTTCACATGCCGCTGTGGGGCATACTAGTTAGTATTCAGTTAGAATTCAGTTAGCTGTTAGAGTTAGCCAGAATGATGTAAATGCACGAATGAGGCTTTAGTGTGCTGACCTGAGATGACCCAGGTTGGGGTGACCCCCTGAGCACAATAAGGGAGGGAGGGTCATCAAATGAGGGGCCGGCGCTCAGGGTTCTCATGAAACTGATTTCAATTTGAGACCAGGGCATGATAGACACAAGGTACTATTATTGTTATCGCTACTTATTTTTATCAATAGCCATTTTATGCATTCTAACCCTAGTTTCCAGTCCTATGGACTGGACCTTTAAACACTAGCAGCGGGGAACTGCTGGCTATCACACTAGCATGGACTGCCATCTGTTTAGTAAAACATTTTGTGAGGTTTTCCACCTCTTGATGATGTTGTCAAGTGTCCAGGTTAATCATTTTTCTGCAATGACTAATTAGATCACTTATGGCTTGAACAAAGTCGGCAATGAGTTCTTCATCAGTACTACATATAGTACCAGGCTTGTAGGCATCATAAGTGACAAAATGGTTGAAGAATGTAAGTCACATGTACCAAATATCAACATCCCTCCAAGCTTACAAGAAAATTCACATATATATGGTGCAACTTAAAGTCAGTCAACCATTAGTAAGTCAAAATCAATTCACAAACAAGGAATACAAATTCTTTCAAATGTTCAGTTTTCATAAATAATAATATAGCAGTATTTATTCATGCTGAACACCCAAAAAATAAAACTACAAGTCTCAGGCACCAACAAATAATAAAAAAACAATGCCTGTCTATGGACATTATACTCCTGAGTCATGAGGAGATTCTACCATTAAGATTAATATAGTGGAATGATAAAGAGAGACAAAATGGTTAGAGAGGGAAGTCACGTGCGCCAAATATTGACATCTCTTGGGGGGGGGAGAGATGTCGAATTTTGGCGCACGTGACACAATGTACCCATACCCATGTCATGTTCACCCCCTCGTTAGCACCTGCGATTCACCCCACGAGCAGAGGCTCGTGGGCATGGTGCAGGGGCTGGGGCTGCAGTGTTTGCTCGTGCTGGGTGGTGACGAGGCCGTTAGCACCCGCGATCCACCCTGCGAGCAGTGGCTCACAGGGCTGGGGCGGGTGCTGGGTCGTCGTCCATCATCCGTCTTCTGTTGTCATGCGTGGTGTGGTGTTCGTCCCTCCCACGCTCCCCTCCCCTCCCCTCCCCTCCCCGTCGTCGTGGGGTGCCGTGGCGTTCATCCCTCCCACCTTCCCCTCCCCTTCCTGTCGTTGTGCTGTGCCACAGTGACATGGCCATTAGCACCTGCAGTCCACCCTGCGAGCAGTGGCTTGCAAGCATGGGGACGGGTGCTGGGTCATCGTTCGGTGGTGGTAACGTGATGGGTGGTGGTGGCTGCCGTTTCGTTTGTGCTGCCCTGCCCTGGGTGTCATTCGGCCGTGGGTGGTGGTGGTGCTGTGGTGCTGCGTCATTCGGCTGGTGTTCGTCGTCCTTGACGCCTCTGCCCTCCCCTGCCGTTCGCATTGGGTGGTGACGAGGCCATTAGCACCCACAATCCACCCTGCGAGCAGTGGCTCGCAGGGCTGGAGGCGGGTGCTGGGTCGTTGTCCGTTGTCGTGTGTGGCGTGGTGTTTGTCCCTCCCACCCTCCCCTCCTCCCCTCCCCTCCCTGTCGCCATGGGGTGCTGTGGTGTTTGTCCCTCACGCCCTCTCCTTCCCTCCCCATCATTATGCCATGCTGTGGTGACGTGGCCGTTAGCACCTGCAATCCACCCTGCGAGCATTGGCTCGCAGGGCTGGGGGCGGGTGCTGCTCGTTGTTTTGTTGTTGTGGCATGGCATGGTGTTTGTGCCTGCCGCCGTCTCTTCCCCTCCCCTCCCCGTCGTCATGGCATGGCGTGGCATGGTGACGTGGCTGGGCCATCCTTCGTAGCGTCGGAGCGGGCTGGGGGGTCCCCCTTGCTGTCGTTCCTGCACCCGCGATCCACCCCGCGAGCAGTGGCTCGCAGGGGCGGGTGCTGGGTCATTCGTCGTTGTCCACCCTTCATGCTCCCCATTTCCACCCCGCGAGCAGCTGCTCACGGCGGTGGTTGGGGGTGCTGTGGTGGCTGTCCTTCCGTCTCGTGTGTTTAGTCAGCTGGGGGAGGTTGCGACGTGGTGGGGGGTGCTTACCTCGTGGTTAGAGTGGACTGGTACCTAGACTCCTTTGTTAGTAATGAAAATGAAATGACAAAAGGACAAAAAGACATACCTACGGCCCAAGAGACGTTGACGACGTCTCTTAGGCCCCCATCCCATTGTGGTGCCCCTCCCTGTCGCTGCTATGCCCCTTTTCTCCCCTTGTACCTCGCCTCGCCGCTCCCCGTTTCCACCCCGCGAGCAGTTGCTCACGGCGGCAGTTGGGGGTGCTGTGGTGGTGGTGGTAGCGTGGTGGTGGGCCGTGCTGGTGGTGTTGGGCTGTGACGTGGCTGTTTGGGTGCGTTGCGCTGGCGTTGTGACGTGGCCGTCTTGATGCGTTGTGGTGGCGGTTGGCATGACATGGCGGCGTTGTTTTGTTGTTGTCGTTGACGGTGGTTGGTGGTGAGCGGTGGTGGTGGTGTGGCCATGACTTAGGCAGGTGACCTGGAGAGACTTAGTGGGGTCAGCTGATGTAAGCCAAACAGTGCCAAACCCACTGATTTTAGTGAAGCATGCAGATTTAGGTCAATTCTCAATGAATATCCCCTGTTTTTTTTGTGTCCATGACTTCTATGAGGTATAATATGTGTCTGACAATGCTTATAATGTTGCATATTGCTTTATTTACTACATGAATGCTTGGTAAACATATTATACAGGATATAAATATACTACTATTTGCTATATATGTTACTGTTCCATCTCCCAGACCCCTCTCAAGCACTCCTCTCTTCATCTTTTCCACTTTCTCCACTCTCCTCCTCCTCTTCATCCTCCTCACTCTCTGTAGAGTCAGAATGGGCCTCATTGTACCTCTCAATTGCTGCTTTTAGCCTCTCAATCCTTTCTTGCTTGTTTTTCATGTGACTTTTCAGAGGAACATCTTCCACCAGTACTCTATATAAATGTCTAGCTGATCATTGAGCTGATTAACAGTTAGAGCACCTGTCACATCAGCTGGATTTCTGATCCACTTGACTGTTGCCAGTTGTGCAGCCTAGTCTTTGAAGGTCTGGTTGCACCAACAGGAAAAAAAACCGCAACCCAACTGAACCCAACCAGAAAGACTGGAAATTCTGTTGCAGTTGCAACTGGTTGACATACAGTTGTGGTCACGGTTGAAGCTCTATCGCTCAGCACTAGAACCACTTGCAACCAGTCACAACTGGTAGCAACCAACTTAATAATTAGACTATGTAATGATATAATATCTATTTTATATATGTCGTTTGGGCTCAAATCAACCACAGGTTGAAGGTGTTCGACTTGCAGTGTGTTCCCTGAACACAGTAACTTGTGGAAGAGATGAAACTTGTGGCCTGGAAGGAGATGTACAACTCTTGTATCTAGTAAAAAACAATCTGATGCCATCTTGTACTGTTACAGTAATGGAACACAGAAATTATCAACCGCAGGTCGAAGGTGTTCGACTCGCGGTGTGTTCCCTGAACACAGTTCAACAAATAACAACTTGTGTAAGAGATGAAACTTGTGGCCCGGAAGGAGATGTACAACTCTCGTCTCTAGTAAAAAATGATCTGATGCCATCTTGTACTGTTACAGGAATGGAATTCAGAGATTATCGACTGCAGGTCGAAGGTGTTTGACTTGCAGTGTGTTCCCTGAACACAGTTCAACAAATAACAACTTGTGTAAGAGATGAAACTTGTGGCCCAGGGGGAGATGTACAACTCTCGTCTCTAGTAAAAAACGATCTGATGCCATCTTGTACTGTTACAGGAATGGAACACAGAGATTATTGACCACAGGTCGAAGGTGTTTGACTTGCGGTGTGTTCCCTGAACACAGTTCAACAAATAACAACTTGTGTAAGAGATGAAACTTGTGGCCCAGGGGGAGATGTACAACTCTCGTCTCTAGTAAAAAACGATCTGATGCCATCTTGTACTGTTACAGGAATGGAACACAGAAATTAATCAATAATATTATCTACAAATTACAGTACAAACTAACAGTTGTGACTGGTTCCAACCATTTAGATACTGATGGGAAAGTATATCATTCCACAATGATTGGGAGAATGTTTGCTAGTATGTTTGCTAGTATTTGGCATTATTGTCATTACTAAATATAGTGTATTCTTTAGATTTCATTCAATTTCTATGATTTGACTTGCAAATGGAAAGTCTGCTGTAGGTAAACTTATCATTAAACATTATACATTATTTACAGCTATTTGGCAGTATTTCGTTAAGGACTTGTGACTGCCAGAATTGGCCCTCTCTCCCAAGTTTACATAGTAGCACATGGCCCGAGAATTGTTAGCTATGGATGACCCGACAATATTTAGCTCGCCCGAGGTTGCCAATTGATCCGCCAGTTGGTGTGTGGCCTGACAGTGATGCATTGACATATGACCCGACAGCGTTTAGCTCGCCCGACGTTGCCATGTGGCCCGCCACTTGGTATCTGGCCCGACATTGACATATGAGCATATGGCCTGAGCATTGTTAGTTTGCCCGCTGTTAGCATCTTATGTGGCCCCCTATTGACATATTACCATGTGGCCCGAGAATTGTTCGCTCGCCCGACATTGCCATGTGGCCCACCACTTGCTATTGACCCGACAATGTTTAGCTCGAGCAACATTTACATAGTAGCACATGGCCCGAGAATTGTTAGCTATGTATGACCCGACAACATGTAGCTCGCCCGAGGTTCCCATCTGATCCGCCAGTTGTCATGTGGCCTGACGGTGATGCATTGACATATGACCCGACAGCATTTAGCTCACCCGACGTTGCCATGTGGCCCGCCACTTGCTATCTGGCCCGACATTGACATATGAGCATATGGCCCGAGCATTGTTAGCTCCCCCGCCGTTGCCATCCTATGTGGCCCCCATTGACATATTGCCATGTGGCCCGAGAATTGTTAGCTCGCCCGACATTGCCATGTGGCCTGCCACTTGCCATGTGGTCCGACATTGACATATTAGCACATGGCCTGAGAATTGTTAGCTCGCCCGATGTTGCCATGTGGCCCACCACTTGCTATCTGGCCTGACATTGACATATTAGCATATGGCCCGAGCATTGTTAGATCCTATGTGGCCCCCTATTGACATATTACCATGTGGCCCGAGAATTGTTTGCTCGCCCAACGTTGCCATCTGGCCCGCCACGTGTCATGTGGCCCGTCAGTGACACATTGACATCTGACCCGACAATGTGTAGCTTGAGCAATATTTCCATAGTAGCACATGGCCCAAGAATTGTTAGCTCGCCCGACGTTGCCATATGGCCGAACAATGTTTAGCTCGCCCAAAGTTGCCATCTGACCCGACACTTGCTATCTGGCCCGACATTGATGTTAACACATGGCCCGACACCTGTTATCTGGCCTGACAATTGAGCATGACTGACACCATCTAGGGGGGTGGGCCCATTCTATTAAATTGTAGCAATTTCTGAGCATGGGCCCACCCATTTACATTGTGTATATCTAGCACTATGGGCCCACGTTGGCTGGCCCATCATACTGGTGCAAAATACATTATTGGCTGGTCCATGGTATATGGGTTAGAGTTACTATTATATGTGTTGGATCGTGCACATGGTTTGACCGGTATTGCATTTTTTCAGCATAGGTAAAATTTGCCACCATTGCCCGAAGACGCGGGATGATGGGAAGATATTCGAAGTATGCCTGTGGGGTTGTCCTGTTGGCTTTGTAGCGATCAGCCTTACATTTCGGGCACTGCCGCAAGGTCTCGTATGGGCCGGTATAACAGACACATGAGGAAGGGCAACAGTGGTAGCATACAGGCTGAAAACCTGAGAGGAACTGTACCCGTCTCTCTGTAGACTTGGTTGAGTTGAGTGGGGCTTGAGGGAAAGCAAAGCGAAATTTGTTGAAAGTGGCATTTCTGACACCATATTTAAGGGTGTAGGCACACAGAAGGGTTAAGTTGCTTTCATCGAGAAGTTTGCCTTCTGAAAGAAACATCAGAAAGCCATTCAGAATCAGTTCAAAACTGCTGACCTATTTCTGCAACCTCTTTCATAAAACCCTCGCCAAGAAGGTCCCAAACTGATATTCCTTCCTGACCTGGTTCAGCAAACGGCATGTCTTCTTCATCCTCAGGCTCATCATGATCATACCCTATTTCATCCTCTTCATCTTCCATGTTCAAGTTCTCTTCTGTGATGCTCACTTCCTCCTCACCTTCCTCCCTCTCCTCCTGCTCGATAAATCGGACATGGTTGGTTCCCCAGTGTACTCAACCAATCCGCTCAACGTGCTGTGTGATTCGGTGGGATTGGTGTTGTCGCCTTGCGCTCGCACTCCCTATCCCCATCCCCATCCCTGTCCCCATCTCATTTCCCTGTCCCTGTCCCCATCTCAATTCCCTGTCCCCACCCCGCCCTGTCCCCCCTCCTGCTCCCTGTCGTCCCCATCCCCATCCCATCCCATCCTCACCCTGCGAGCAGTTGCTCGCAGCGGCGGGTAGGGGGTGCTGTGGTGGCTGTGGTGGCCCTTGTTCCCGTCTCGCTACACCCCTTTACACCCTGTGAGCAGTTGCTCGTGGCAGCAGGTGAGGGTGCTGTGGTCATGGTCGTGGTTGTCATGGTGGCTGTCATGGTGGCTGACCCCCCTTGTTGTCATCCCTCCCCCTCCTGCCCCTCGTTGTCATCCCCTGTCCCCATCCCCTTGTCATTCCACCTGCTCTCCACCCCACAAGCAGTTGCTCATGAGGCTGGGGGTGGGTGGTGTGTTCTCCCTCCTCTCCTTCCCCTCCTCTCTCCTCGCCTGGTCATCGTCGACATTGTCATCTCTCGTCCCCCTCCCTGCTGTCGTCTCCATCCCCTTGTCTCTGCGTGGTTGAGCACCCACGATCCACCTTGCGAGCAGGGGCTCACAACGGTGGTGGTGGTGCTTGTTGGTGTCCTTATTCCACCCACTCTCCACCGCATGAGCAGTGGCTCGTGAAGCTAGGGGTGGGTGGTGTCGTTCACCGTGCTGTGCCTGTCATCATTGTAGGCCGTTATCCACCCTGCAAGCAGGGGCTCGCAGGCGTGGGGGTGGGTGCTGGGGTTGTTGTTCGTGGTGTGGCATGCATTCGTGCATCCCCACCCTCCCCTTCCCTCCCTTCCCCTCCCGTCGTCGTGCTGTGGCGTGGTGACGTGGCATGCATTCGTGCATCCCCACCCCTCCCCTCCCATTGTCGTGCTGTGGTGTGGTGACGTGGCATGTCGTTTGTGACATGGCATTCGGTCGTGCCCCACCCTCCCCTCCCCATCGTTGTGCCGTGGCGTGATGATGTGGCCGATAGCACCCATGGTCCACCCTGCGAGCAGTGGCTCGCAGGGCTTGGGGCGGGTGCTGGGTTGTCGTTCGTGGTGTGTTGGTCGTGATGTGGTGTTTGGTTGTGCCTCCCGCCCTCCCCTTCCTCCCCTCCCTCTCATAATTTCACCCGTGATCCACCCCACGAGCAGTTGCTCGTGGGGCTGGGGGCAGGTGGTGTGTCTCAGGGTCATTTTGCGATGGCACTGGTTGTTAGTAGTAGCGAGGTCTTTACACTAAGCCACCTTTTCCTGGTGGATTCCTGAGGAATCCTAGGAATGGCAGG
>QFEU01001776.1:9730-51486 GCA_003316345.1 Tricholoma terreum | reverse complement strand
CACCATATCGACGATATGGTGTCTTGTCGCAAACTCGAAGCTTGCGAGTTTGTGATGTGGCAATGTTTGACAACATTGTCAGCTGTCGTTTTGGGCACCATGAGGTGCCAAGATGGGGATTATCTGGAGCCGACAATGTGTCGGCTCTCATGTGAGCTCTCGGAGCTCGAGGTGGGTTTCTAATTACCATGTTGGGACCAGAGTATGGGTTTCCACACTATATATTCAGTTTTGCTGGATGTGGGTGTGTAAAAAAGTGTAGTGCCCCCAAGGGGGGGTTAGAGCAGAGTAGTGAGATGAGGTAGTACTTATCACCCAAAGTACACAAGACCACTGTTATATAGTGACGAGATACCTAAGTAGGGCGAAATTGACTAGGGAGCAAATGTAGCCATATGTCACGTATATGTGATGTACCAGAAACCTCCAGTACAAATGTAACCAAACAATGATCCCTACCATATCTGGTAGGGACCCCTACGGGGGTCCACTCTTTCGTAATGCAATGTGAGGAATGTGAACAGTGGCTTGACAACCCTGATTCTAGTCTTTCATCTCCTGAAGATCCATTCATTGCAGAGGGATTATCTTTGTCGTCTGATTCTGATGCTGCTATAACCATTGCTCTCCCATGAATCAATACCCCTGCCACCCGCCTCCAAGCTGGAAAAGCCCATCGTGAAAAACTCAAGGAGAGGCTTTTCCACTCTAAGGCCCGTCGAGCCCACCATTTCGCATGCTCTCATGCTGAGCGACGTGGGGTTCATGTTTCTGACTCAGATGGTGACTTCAATATGGAATAATATTCTAATTGTAATTACTCTGGTCTTGTACATTGGAGAAGTTGTAGCCTGAGTTCGAACTGTGATGAAATTCCAAGCCTGGTGATAGGGCCACCTGGCGGGTTAAGCTCCGAAATCACTCCAAACGACACATAGGTGACCTCACATGCCATACAAATGAACGCGAACGTCTCTGATCCCACACTAGCCACCGCAAAACAAGTTTGAACTACTTTGAACACCTTTGAACACCTTTGAACTATTTCGCACATGTCCGCGATGCTTCGACTGCACGCGTTCACCTTGTACCTGCTTCACGGATGTTTGGATGTGTTACCCGCATCTTCCACATGTTCCCCCATCTCATCCGACACGTTCTGGAGGCACGCGCACAGGTATATTAGTGCCTTGGGAAACAACGAGGCGCTTAGCGAGATTTCAAGATATTACAACAAAGGACAGTTCCCTTCAGACATGTTTTACGCTCCGCATTTTGATCAGGAGGTCTCCTTTCTTATCGTCTTTATTTGTTTTTGATGTAGATATGTTTCACATAGCCTCATGTTCTGCCTCATGTTTCTCTATTTCCTTTTTGGTACTTTCCTCTAAAAACATATAAAAGCTTGTACCACTTACATACAAACAAGAAGAAATCATCTTCACCTCATATATCATCTGTATTTAAGGAGTTTTACGCTCTAAATCTAAACTAGCCTTAGTCCAAAGTTTTGCAAAGTTATTGCGAACTTCTTTGTCCATCGTCGCGTCCTCGAAACAATCTTCCGCACTTATCCTCGCATTCTCGTCGTCATTCCCAGCCTCTCATATTGCATACCCAGACTGTCCGCCCTTGTCAAACACCGTGCGTTATACTTCGAACTTTTTCGAACACCTTCGCGCGCACATAAACCAACATCAGGGCTTCAAAACCACTTTGCCTTGCCCAAAACCACTTCAAACCTGTTTTCAAACTCGTCTAGATCCTCGACAGTGTGGGCGGTAGACGTTTAGACCACCTCGCACCCTTCCTCTGACTTGTGTTATACTGAACCGACATATTAGGTGTTTTTGTTTGGGTTTCCGGGTCGAGCATCATCACCGGCTCCAGTGGGATGTCATTTGCGAAGGTTGAAGGCCCAGTCACTGTAACTGACCCGGTGTCAGAATATCTAGCACTTGAAGTGGCCATGTTGTTATGGATCATCCTGCTGGGTCCAGCCTCAGTGTGGACATGTCCCATTTGAGCCATCTGCAACTGAAACTCATGGTCCATCCTCTGCTGTGCCAAGTCTGCTCGAAGTTTCATCTGCTGCATCTTCAGATCCGCTCTTGCTTTAATCTTTGCCAACATCTTATCGTTCTCTCCCTTCACCTTAAGCTTCTTCAAATCCAACATCTTCTGAGTTGTTTCTTCTTCCTTTGCTGTAATTGCATTGATCTTTTTGATTGCGGTCTTTGGTTTCTTGGATGTGTGCTGAGTTGCTGTTGTCACGGGAGCAGATTTCCCACTTTGCGCCGATGTTTTCTTGGCTTCCGCTGTTTCAACAATGTCAGCCTTGCACTTTGCCACTCTGTTTGAGACTGGCTCTGGTGCTGGGGCATCTTCGACATCACCGTTTCCAGCGCCCTCACCCTCACCCTTGCCCACACTTCCTCCATCATCATCATCTTCACCGACTCCCACACCACTACCACATCAGAAGCGGCCTCTTTTGCCTTTGTAGATGGCTTTCGAGAATGGTTGGGAGGTTTCTTTGCAGTAGCTGCACCTGGGCCAGACCTGGGAGGCATGTTGATGACAATGTTGTGAGAGTAAAAAATAGTCGAACTGATATATAATTATCAACCTAGTTACATATCAAATACAACAGTAATTTGAGGTGGGAAAGGCTGAATCCTTCACAAGTGGATCATGATTCAACGATTCAAAAATTTGAACAATTCAAGTGTTGTTTTGAGTTCTTGAATCGTTGTCTGGATCACCACTGAATCACCTACTTGAATCGTCATTGAATCGAGATAGTTGACTGCTACTAATGACTCCCCCGCATATGTAGATCTCCAGCGAGGCATTCTCCAGGATGGAGTTGCCTACTACCCAATAGATCGGATTTGTGAAAGATGACTGCGCTGAAGTTCAGAATACTTACTTAATAACGGGTTCATGCAAGCTTCCAACATCCATGATGAGAGATACGTGCTTCTCCTGATAACAATAACCCCAAGGCGAAGTATCGAACCATTGATTTGTTTGAGATATTGATATTACAGCAGAAATGACCAGAAATAACCACTAAGTTGAGCAGTGGTATGTAAGTACACTCTATACTGAGAGGCTAGAGCGAGCTCCTTGTTTTGGTCGGTGAAGTCAGGCCATAATTGAGACGGCGTGGTCATGAGCTCATGGCTCAGCTCATCATAACGGTGATAACATGGAGTCATGTAGTCAGTGCTATGAAGTGGCTAAGTGACTGCAGCACTGTAGCTATGCCAGGAGATGAGAGTACTAATAAAAACGAAGAAAACGCACACTGACAGTTTCTTTTCTGTATTTCACCATCAACAATGTTGACTTGGAGAAATATAAGATATATGGATTGATTGATTTCGTGATATTGATGCTATACTTGAAGATTTTGCAATTGAGTCCGTTACATAAGCCCGAGTCACTGAAGGGTATGGTGCTGTGCGCTTAGTCACTGCTATTTTTGGACAGCGGCGGAATTGGTGGGCGAAAAAAATTTGAGCGTTATATTACAGTGATCAAACGGTGATGGACAATATGCATAGTAGAACAGTATTTGCAATACAAAAAAACACTCATTTCTACATGGCCTGACCACGAAAAGCACAGAAGGCAGCTGCAGCTCGAGCTCGGGTGGGCAAAGTGCAAAAAAAAATGGTGCCGAACAATGAAGAACCCAGTTTAAACGCCGAAAGTGACTCGGACTCGGATATTGAATGTACTGGCTGGACTGGAGATATCAGTCATGTCCTGTCCGATTCTGAGGATGATGAGGATTGGGAGGATGCAGACTCAGAAGATGCAGAGGATTCCGAAGAATTTGAAAGTGATGAAGACTTTGATCTTGAAGAGCTGGAAGGCCAAGATCTGGTGGAGGGATTAAGGAAGTGTTGGGAGCTGGAGCTGGAGCTGCAAAAGCTCACACAGCCGACATCATATGAGGTTTTGTTGCAAAAGAAGACATCAAAAGAGTGGAAGACTGCCGAAGCAAAGCGAGGATTGGGTTACAACGGCTTATTGGATCGATGGAAACGCGAGATCAACCAGAAGCTGCACGAGAAAGAGAAGCTGAACAAGGTGACCCAAGAAAGGTAAGCAGCCTCGAGTTCCCAGTGTGATAAAACATCACAGTACTCCAGGACAGTGAACAGGCAGTTAATTTTCGCAGCTTTTTCACCCAGAAGCCTGCAAATGCTCATGCAGCCGAATCAAGCATGCTGCGGCACACATCAATGAGACAGCAGGACGATCTGTCAGATGAGGCTCTTGGTGACCATAGCTTTGATGCAGACAATGGTATCTGCCGTGGATACTTGTCGGACAAGTCTGATGATGAGCTTCAAAATGATGAATGGAATGATTTGGAGGATGACGCACCAGAGACAGACCATTGTGCTGAGACACCCACACACCCGACATCATCCACTAATGTTATTCCACCACCTGCACAAAAACGACAAAAACTTGATGTTCCAGCTTGCATTGCACGAAAAAAAGCTCGAGAGGTCAAAGCCAAAATCCTCCAAAAAAGTCTGCTCAACATCAAGAAGCTTATCGCATCGAAACGAACCGCATTTGATGCAGGCCAAACTGGATTGCAGGCATATTGTGCACGAACGATCCAAAGCTGCTTGCATATGGTTATCAACAATCAACGAAACTTGATTGATGCATCTGAACGTGCTGCTGAAAGTCAGGGATTTGCTGCAAAGTGGGGTGGAAGGATGGTGAGAAGATGGGTTGCAAGCTGGATAAAAACTTGCGATCTGCCGAAATCTGAACGGGGTCATCACACAAAAATGTTTTTGTTGTTGGACAATCCTGAGGTTGCGACTGAGCTTCGGTCATACCTGCGAACGAATAAATGGTCCATGGATCTGAAAAAGCTGTCAGCTTTCACTAAAAATAAACTCCTGCCAGATGAGGCAAAAAAGTATCTTCACCATGTTGTTGAGAAGGAGATGCCAGCCAGTTTGAAGAAGTACTTGGAGGTTGAGTTGTTTCCACATATTCAGATGAAGGTCGGCAGGGGAATATCTCTTCGAACAGCACGTTGTTGGCTCCACAAGGAGGGTTTCCGGTATACTGCACACAAGAAAGCACTATATTACAATGGACATGAGTGAGAAGATGTCATCGAATATCGTCAGAATGTTTTTTTGCCAAAGATGAAAGAATATGCACCATGTTTGGTCAAGTATGTGGTGGGTGATGTGCACAAGGAAGTGGAGATGCAGCTTGCACCTGGTGAGCATAAGTTGGTGGTCATGGCACATGATGAGATGACTGCACAGGCAAACAATGGGAAGACAATGTCATGGGTGTGGCAAGGGGAACAGCCTTTGAAAAAGAAGGGTGTTGGGCGTGGGCTGCATCAGTCTGACATGATATGTTCCACATTTGGATGGCTCAAAGATGTGAATCAAACCCTTGAATATGGTAAAAATTATGATGGGTATTGGAATGGGGAACTCTTTGTCAAACAGGTCTGTCTCAAGCTTGAATATTCTCGCAAAACTCAATGTATTATTTATCAAGCTGACTGAAAAAATTATACCTGCCTTTGAAAAGGCTCATGGACCATTGTATCAAGCACTTATCATGGTCGATAACTCACAAGGGCATTCTGCATATTCCATGGATGCCCTTCTGACATCACAAATGAACATGAGACCTGGTGACAAACAGGCAAATATGCGAGACGGATGGTTTGTTCGGCATGGCAAGCGAATCATACAGCCGATGTGTTTTCCAATTGATCACCCAGAGTTCCCTGGGCAACCAAAGGGAATGTGCCAAGTTATTATTGAGCGGGGTCTGTGGAAAAACAGGCTCATTATGCAATGCAAGAAGAGCAAAAAAGATGGGTCAGGTGTAAAATGCAAACCAGGTGCTACTGATTGTTGTGCGAAGCGCATTCTTGACCTGCAGCCCGATTTTCAGGAACAGAAGTCACTTGTACAGGAGGTCATTGAGGCAGCTGGCCATCTGTGCATCTTTCTGCCAAAATTTCACTGTGAACTCAATTTTATTGAGTTTTTCTGGGGTGCAGTAAAGAGATATCTCCGAGAAAACTGTGATTACAGCTTCATAACCCTGCAAGAGAACATGCCGAAAGCACTTGCGTCAGTTTCAGTTGAAACTATTCGGAAATGGGAACATCGGATGAAACAGTAGATGGAGGCATATGGGGATGGCTTGGGAGCAAAGAATGCACAGATACAAGTCAAAAAGTTCAGTTCCAAATGCTATACGTCTCATAGAAGGATTCCCAAGCGTGTTGCAGCAGCATTGGACATATAAAATTACCATTTTAGGCAGGTTTACATAATAGCGGCGGAATTGGGCAGGGGTAATGTTAATATCTCTGTCAATTTTGAGTATTTTGTAAAACCGTCTTAGGGTTCTGTTCCCTTCATGCATTTTAGCTAGAGGAATAAGAAATCTGATAATTTCTCGAAGCTGAGTTTTTGTTGTACAAAAGTAGCGGTGACTAAGCGCACAGCACCATACATGAAGGTCTGTATTCCAACCTTCCCAACATTGATTTGAGTTTTGCACTCCGGACAGAGTACATGCCCATCCTCCACTATCAGTTCTGCAGCATTCGGTGGGTCCTTCTAAATCTTTATTTAACACATGGATTACATGCTTCTCATCATGATGAATTCCTTACTGTCATTGCATGTCACTGTACTTGATGCGTCCCAGCCTTGCTTCGAGTTTCTGGGTTGTTATTTCCAAATGGGGGAACAGTTGTGGCTTCTCTTCTCATCTGGTAGACCCTCCGGCGCCAAATCATGTGACATTCCAATTTTTTTTTAACGGCCAAAGGCCAGGACTAACTAACCATCCCTATATGGTAATTTGAACACGTGACACCCCCTTGATGAAGGGAGTGAGTTATGCAAATCCGTAATGAGAAAAGCTGGTCTTTTTTCAGAATATATCATCCCAACTCAACCGTGGAGAACCACATCTTTTTCAACCAACTCATCTGTCAATACTACACATTGCACACCTCCGCATCTCAACCATCATGAGAGGGGCGCTCGTACTTGGTCCCTTCGTCCTTCTCAACGTACTCGCACAACCCATCATAGTTCCCGCACAGCCGATTAGCACCAGAGCAGAGATGCTGCTGTCTGAACCACAGGAGATATCCAATACTCTCCTCTTTCTTCATGCTCGTGGGGCTGACCTGAAGAGGCAGACGTGGAGTAAGCAAGAAGCCCCGCCAAGCGCGCATGAAAAGCTGGAGTGAGACCAGCGAAAGCTGAAACAGCTATTGAGAGATTATCAGCAACGGAGAAAGGCTCTTGAGGAATCACGAACACCACGGAAGCAAGAGTAATTGGTCGTCAGGCTCAGGACGGTCAAAGAACGGACTCATCACATCAGTGTTCGCAAATGATGAATCCACATCCCCATCGATTCTGCACCTACCTGAAAATTTAGAAGCGATCTTTGTTAAAATGTAAGCAATTTTGCATACTTGAACTATGATTCGTATTGAGCGACAATATTGCAGAGGATTGACTATACCCAGTATTTGAGAAACATAGTGTAGGACTATCATGATGCGTCTGCGGTTGACAATAGGATAATAAACCAAAACGGAAAAATCGTTATGAGCAAGTGCAGAAATCTACATGATGCCATACCTTCAACGTCCATGCTGACAATCACCACTCCCCAGTTCAAGATTCCAAACATCAAGATTTGGCAGCATCGACGAGTGTAAGTATACGTGCTTTTCTCGATGCAAATGACTCCGACTTGGAGACGAAGCATCGAAGTTTGACTCGTTTATATACGGTGCACGAGCAGGGCCAGGTCAGGATATGGTTAGAACACGTCAACTTTGGCAGAACCTCGGGGTCCTGGTACCGCTAGGTTTGGGTAGTGTTACGAGTGACTGAGATTGTGGTTGAAATATCAGTCTTCTTATGCATATGTATGCAGATAAGTGCAGGAATTGCAGTGAGAATCAGAAGCCTGAACCCTAAATGTCTTAGTAATAGGCAGACTTTCTGAGCCATGGTCGCGGGAGAGTGGCCACTTGTGCGTAAATAACGTATCTGTTTTTCCATACCCATTTGTTCAATCTCCTCCTACCGGTGACAACAATGCTGACCATGCCAACATTAATGCCAACAGTGCTGACATTAACGCCAACAGTGCCGACATCACCAGGCAATGACAATAGCAATGGTGCCAACAGCAACAACGACACCAGCGCACCATCGGCAACGCCACACGAACATCACCGGCATGGACAACGCCAAGTATGATGCCCACGGATGCTACCAGCGCCATCCTCAATGCCGCCCCAATGTCACCAGGCAATAACAGTGGCGCCAACCATGAAGCTCAAACGCCACCAGACAATGGTCAGAGAGGGAGCAGGAGGCGCATGAAGCATGATAAATCTAGGTGTGTCCAGTCTTGACACCTCTCAAAACCATTTGTAATCACACCCCCACTCACCATCACTTGATCAGCACCTGGTCGTAAATTTTTATCTACAACTGGATATCTATATGGCCAATTAGTGATGAAAGAACTCCCAGATGACCGAGCACACCAGTCTGAAAAGTGCGTCTCATTCGGATGTATTCAGTATCTACGACTTCATGCAAAGAATATCATGTGTTTATATGGTCGAAACGAATGAAGACTGTGCACACCCTCAGTCAGTTGATAAGTATTGTCAAGCCACTCTAACCCAAACCAACTGCGGTAACTCCTGAAAGATGTGCCAGATATTAGCACCTGTCAGGTTCTCGTTGTTAAGAGTATTGTATGCCACTTGAGCTCGGTCAGAAAATTCCGCTGAAACAAACTGCAATAGTTCATCACCACCCATCGCTTCTTTCATCTCCCTTATCACATGCATATCCTCGATCGGCAGTAGACAGTCTTTCCCACCCCAACTTGTGGGCAAACTAAACGCAGTATCATGGGACATTCCTGAGGGGCCAGCCTTGTTCTTATCCTTTTGCATCCTTGCTCCATTTGTGATAGTCATTTCTTCAGCAATTGACTGCCACAAGTATTTTGGCCAGAGCCATTGGCAAAGCTCGCTACAGAGCCAGTTGATATGGTTAGGTTTATTACCTCGAGTACAGTTAGGTAACACACACAATTCTTGAGCGTTTTGAGGATTGTACAGTCCTTCATCAACGCCCTTCTGATAGTCTAAGACAGCGGTATCACCCCAATTGAGACGGAGCTTTAGCCACTGCCTCTCAATGGAGATGTTGTGCAAGCTTCACATGTAGATGTGTGCTGGAAGTTCATTCCCATCATATTCTGGATGGAAGATCGAGCTGGTAAAGGTTGCAAGTATAGGAGAATCGAGCAATGGGTTTCAAATACCGGAGAGCATTTACTAATCCATATAGCTGCATTGTTTCTGAACCACAGTCAGTGGAAAATTGTAGCGGAATACCTTCCAGTCCTCGCCATTAGAACACATTCAATACAAGCTCGAACAAATGCTGGCTTACCACCATACTTCTCGACTAAGCAAAGAAACAGGTATCCGATAATGGCTCCCATGCGGTTGCTGGGCACCACCCACCCGTCGAGCCACCTTCCCGTAGCATCGTCGACAACTGCCCAGATGGGAAATCCTATTCCATACAGCTTGTCATGACCATCCCCTGCCCATCATTCATGAATCCCAATCGGTACTTTGGGTGTGCGATGGATTTTTTTCGCTGTTGGATCACGCCACTTAAACCCTTCGCTGTCATGCTTGTGCATCACTTCTGAAACAAATTCTCGAGTGAGATGGTGACCAGTATGATGGGAAATTCTATGCTGCATCATCTTCAATCCATGATTCCCAGCCATATCTTTCTCCATCTCATCTAATACTAGCTGCTCTTTCTTTTTGTATGGCATGGCACGCATGGTCACCCCGCTTCCGGAGAGGCCTAGTTGATGGCGACGTCGCTTTACTGTTCTTTCACTTTGGGCGGCCTTCATACTCTGAAAAATCACCAGGAATGCCCCTCTCACCTCATAGTAATGCCATAATCAGCCAATAAAAGCTCTGATATCTTTTTATTGTGTGTCAAAAGTTGGCAATGATATTTTTGCAGAGCTGTAATCAAGGTCTCATCATCTGCTTTCGCTGTAAAAACATCAATGACTCGGGAATTTTTGAGAACAATCTGAAGTATACTCACGGACATGACCATGCTGATTTTTTCCTTGAGGGTTGCGGTTTTGGGAGGACATGCTAGACTGGCAGCAAGAGTTTAGACTTTCAAGTTTGTCTGAGTCACGGTCACTCTATCATCGATATCCGAAGGCCAGCGGATGTTAGAGTGCACCACTTAAGCCCACTTGAAGTCTCATGGTTCGCTAGATAGCGCCAGGCCAGCTAGTTCTGTTGAGTTGTACTACATTGTAAAATAAAATCTCGATAGTCGACACTCCATATACTCCATATGCATACTCTGAGTCTAATAAAGTTCGATCAGAAATGATTGAGCGTTCGGTTAGTTTCTTAAACACCGGCGACCTGAGATCGTGGTTCAAGTTCATCCAAGTTGATTCAAGTTTGGCCAGTACCTCTCTTGCAAGTCAAGGCGTATACTCATGAATGATTCCACCGCCTTCCAACATGTTCCAATGGCTAGTCATACTGACGTACAGATGTCAATCCCTCACATGTGCATCCGCCGAACTTTTTTTTTCCTTCACAAATTGGTGCTCCCAAGTTCCAGCGCCAAAGTTAGTCTTTCTTACCCGGGCTGCCCCCAATGAGGTGCTCGATTTGCGCTAATGAGTTCCCACTGCTTCTGGATGCAGACAAATGCAACAAATGTTGTGCTCGCCGGCCAGGAATGTCTGCTCCTGAACTATTGGTGCTAAATGTGAGCCAACTGTACTTGTTGTTCTGCTGTCATTTTTTTGCTGATAATTCCGCTAGAACAAGCCGCAGTGCGGTGGCTGTGGAATAACCAGCAGTTTCATCAGTAGTCCTCTGTGTACATCTTGTGCAGACACGCTCAGTAGGTACCCTGCCTGCAGCAGTAGTGCGTCAGTTCTAATGTTACTCCTGAACTTGTAGAAACCCGCGAAGTTATCCCTGTTGCTATCTTAAAACTACCAGGTGCAGCCAGAGTGCTTGGGATCGCCGCACCTGCAGATGGCGATGTGGAACTGGGTCCAAGCACACTCGCATCTACAATAATCGAATCCGCATATCGGCATCAATGGAGAGCGTCTGACACCCACCTGGGCTTGCCAAATCCTGTTACCAAAAGCACACTCAACAAAGGGCTGAGCAAGGCAAAGGAAGCCTTGAAAGAACGATCAAACAAAAAGCATGAAAACTCTATTAGATCCGTTGGCATCAAGATATCCGCCACCATCTGGGAATCATCCAGTGGTGCTAACCACGCAAAACCTAAGCAAGTAAGAGCCTAGTATAATAAATCCCTTTGCGATACTTATATTTGAGGCCAGATTCCAGCAATTCGGCTGAGTTCCGTCTACACTCTGCACCGTCCCATGACTGAAGCATTGGATGATTTATTGCATCGGGGAGGGGTAGAGTTTGAAAAACTCTTCGCTGAAGCAGAAAAATTAAACTGGTGCGCAGGGGTCTCTACATTCGCCGCCTGGACATCTTTTGACGCAATGTTGGATATTTGACAGGACCAATGTAACACTTCATGCCCATGAAAGTGGCAACCAAATGTCATCTTTGGCCCATGTAGACCAGGCTGGAACGGTGCAAGACCTTTACGCCCATTTTATGTTAAACCGTCTAGGTTCGCAAGCAAACCTAGACAACCGAATGATAGAAATTTGTTTTGTTTATAATTGGGAGACTGTTGTAAGGCACCCATTACTTCTATTGGACAATGCACGCTCATGAGAAGTTGCAGCATCCTGATTCTGACATCCGCAGCACAGGCTATTCAGCTGTTGCCAAGCGAAAGCGCTCAATAAGCTCTGCAGCATCTTCAGCCATCAGGCCTGCCACCTCCCGCCGATCAACTCGGGACCTGTGTACTTCATCGCACACCTCATCACCGTCGCTGACATCAAGCACTATCTCAGGACCAAAATATCTAAGTGCATATCGGATTCCTCCTGTATGGACCCGCAATCCTCCTATGAAGGAATACATCTTCACACGCATCAATATGGTCCAGGATAATCATGGCGAAATCACATTCATTTCATCGGAAAAAGAGGAGAAGATTAAGTTTGCTAGTGACTGGCCGGCAGGCGAGGGGTCTTATAAGGCTGGGATCCCACACGAGGATACAGGATTTGTTGGGTTAGAATACACAAAGCGCGGGGTGTATGTGAGTGCCTACTAATTGTAGATCACTGTCGATGGATTTTCTAATGGACTTGGGTTAGGCCCGTTTTAATGGCGAAGAATATGTCTTAACGCAGCACTGGGATGAATTGATCGAGTTGTCTGAGGTTCGATCCAATCTCCACGCAGAATACAAGCTCCTGGAGCACTGCAGTGCCTTCAAAGAGAGCTTTGATAGCTACACAAAGGAGAATGGGGTTCGCATCCCAGGCATGTCAGCGCTGAATGAGTAGTTGTTTTATATGTCTAACCTTCTGCTCACAGACTTTAAATTCAATTATAAGAACTCCATTCTTGGAGAGCTGAAGGCTTCAGTCTCTTCTGACAGTTTCAGGCTCCCTCATCGACCTTTCTTAGCAACGCGACTCCTACCATGTGGAAAGCTCGATGGCGGTGTCAGAAAATTCACCGGAAGTGATGACATCGGGGACGCGCTGGACGACATTACCAAGGCGGTTCACGCCTTCGCGCATTTCTCTCTCCTCTATTCTGGTCACCATATGCTGCTCTGCGATCTTCAAGGTAAGGGTTGCAAATGCATTCTGGTGGAATTGTAAATTTAACTCGGCGCACCGCTAGGAATTAAGGGCCGGGATGGGATATACACATTGTTCGATCCTCAAGCGCATACGTAAGTGACAATATCTCAAGCTAGATTGAGAGCATTTCAAGTTAACATGTCACTGCAGGAATTCAGAGTTGAACAAGCGCGACGCCTACTGGGATGGTGGACCAGCCAAAATTCGCGCATTTGAGCAGCAGCATCTACTCGTATGCAGCAGCAATTGGATCTGCAAAAAGCTTGACCTCAAGAACCTTGTAGTTGAAGGCGAAGATGCCAGTGTACCGCGCAGTCCAACCAAGCAGCGGGATGCCCTCAAGATTCCAAATCTCCTCACCTGACAGGGATGGGTCGCATGGACTGTATTTCTTGATAATAATTGTTGCGCAGCACTAGCTCTGGTCCACGATCAGTGTCAATAAATTTTTATTTTTCTTGAATCCGCCATCAAGGGGGCCGCTCACAACTTTGGCGCAGCAGAGGATCCTAGATTTTGCATAAGTAATGATAAACTACATTACGCTTCCATCACCGCATTCGGCGCATGCGTCTAACTTGCCACTTGTGGGATAATCCAGTGTCGAACCAAACATGAGCCCCACATACCCCTTGCAAGCCAGCGTCTCCCATGCGGCTAATGCAGCAGAAAGCATTGGGAATTTCTGGTATGCGTGCAGGGGATGCTTCAAGCCATGAATCTCAGTGTGCACTTGCTGCCTTGGGCATTGTCTGAGAATTGGGCACTAGGATCAGAAAAAGCCGCTTACCAGCTATCGAGGATACCTGGCAGTCGGCCCTCCCAGATGACCCACTTCGGGCCACGCGCATGCGCCGCTCAGCGCCATGCATCATCATCGCTTATTGGTGGTGTCGACGAAGACCCCGCCACTTCAAGAGCCCTGGGCATATTTCCAGCAGCGGATGCATTGGCTGGTGCAGGAGTGCATTCCGAGGTTGTAGGGGGGCCAGCCTCCGCGGGGGCAGGGTAGGGGGGACGGTCCAATGGTGGCAAGCGGGCAAAATATGTGGCGCTGCCTAGGGGGGTGGCATGGCCATTGGCCAGCGCCTGCCTCCATGCTGTGATAGCACTAGCCAATGCCGAGAACTTTAGGATGTGGGCCCCTTCAACATCGCAGACGTTCTCCAGGGCATCAGCCACGTTGGTGTAGATGCCAGGAATCACGCCATGGATGACCACGTAATAGATCCGGTTGCCACACCTGGCCATTAGAATTTTTGCGACCAGTCCTTCAAAATCATTACCATCAAAGTCTGCATCAGTGGAGAGAATCAATTGGCATACCATGCATGGCCAAAAGCACTCGTTGAATGACTGGGAAGCGCAGGCGCTGGACCACGTGCAAAAAGATCATGGTGGTTGAAGCTAGGGTGGTTGGATAGCAACCAGGGTGAAGCAAATCGAAGGCGGTGAATGCCAGTGGCAGACGTGATCCGCGAGTGGGCTGCTGGGACTTTGATGGCACTAAGAACTCTGGGAGTGCCAGCAGCAGCCAAAGTTTGCTGGCAAAGAGGTGGGCCTCTTAGGGTCGCTTTTAGAGGATGCAATGCGAGAGCCACCATCCGGGCCATGGCCTGACCCAGCCAAGGTGTGGTATGCGGATGTGGTGGAGTGCGTGAGGGCACTTGAGGAAGGCACGGGCATCTTGAAAATTTACTTGCATTTCCAGAATAAACAAAACCAAACATAGACATGGCGGTGCATGCCCAGTGTTCAATTGTTCCTAGGACCCACCCGCCGTTGTCGGTCTGGTTCTCGTGTGGTGATCCTTACCTCCCCGTCTCCTGGTCGTCTCCTGGCGCAACTGTTCTTGTTGTTGCCGTTGGTGCTCCTCGGGTGCTGTCATCACTGCCCTGCCCACCTCTCTGTCCTGACTGAAGCTCTCCTGCCATTTCTGCGTCGTGACCCAACCGAGCCCAGACATGTCTCGTCTGCCATGGGCGCTTTCTATCAAGCCACCGGGTCCTGCCGCCGCCCATGATCCTCTGCTCGTCCCATGACTCACCCCTCCTCACCTCATTTGTTGTACGATCTTGAGGCGCAGCGCGGCAAGGTTGCCACCATGTGAAGATGAACTCACCCGCCTCCGCCCCAATCTGCAGGGCCCCATCCTGCCGTTGGTCCCGCCCTTGGCATTCCATCCAGTGCCAGTCCCAGGATTCCCTTGGGTGCGGGCCCCACAGCCATATCCTGGTGAACCGCACTACCCTCCCAGTAGACATAGGAAGCGAAATAGGGACAGAGATAGAGACTGTGACCGCGAGCGAGACAAGGGCCGGGAGAGGGAGAGGGACCGCGATCGGGCAGAGAGGGAAAGCAAGAGCAAGAGCAGGGAGAGGCTGAGGAATGTGCGTGCGGTGGGCGTCGATGGGGACTTCAAGCGCGGGGGGCAGGGATACCAAAAGATTCAAAGAAATTATGAAACTTGAATGGCCAGGTGGGTACAGCGCTGGATCTTTTGTTCCCCTCTGCTTGGCGTCTAACGCTTTTACACCATTTCAGCCCATCCCTTGGGCCAGGGCTTACTCCAAAACTGCCCCCACCACCCTCATCCACCACTATTCCAAAGCCAGGTGCAGCAGTTGAACCAGGCTTACCCCCTGGCTTCACAACCATCATCTTCCCATGCACCCTACCCCCGAGGAGCACCAGCCGAAATGGGACGCCTGCAACAGGCCCTAACCAAAGCAAGGAAGGACCACCAGCAACGGGAAGAGGGCAGGCTGGGACGGGGGAAGCGTGCAACACCTGGGGAGTGCTGACGACGACGGGACCGGCTGTGCTAGGAGACGGGGAGCTACCACCAACAAGGAGAGACCGCCACTGGGGGTCACAACGGATTGCTAGCATGAAGGGGAACCATCACGAGCTAAGGCGAGCCCTCAGCAACGCGGGAGCCTCCGACAGGCCCCCAACGACAAGCGCCGGGGGACCACTACCAGCGAGGACGAGCCGCCACCGAGGAGTGGTGAGGACAGGGCCCAGCGAGAAACAGGAAGCACCGTGAATGAGGGATGGCCACTGACAGTGATGACGAGCCACCGGCGGCGGCAACTCCCCTCCCTCCTGCGAATCTCGAGCAGGGGGGCGGGCCTTTTTTTTGTTTTCCTTCTTAGCCTCTCATGTACGCGCGTGAGGGAGAGTCCGTAACTTGATACTTCAATATGTCCCTTTGAATAATATATATGGATATCTTTATATTGCTACCTAGTCAAAGATTTCATCACTAGGAGACTCTTCCCCATATAAGGCCTCTGCTGCCCCCTCCTGACTGAGCTGGGCTTTCTGGTATCTTTTCCAGACACCTGGCAGGCAAGCAGAGGTGACGAATGCCAAGCCTCGCTGGAAGAAATTGGGATCAGGGTTATTGCCACCCTTGACCAGCAGCGGAGAAAAGTTTTGAAGGCTGGTGCCATGGTCATCACGAGGTTTCCAGACAATCAGCGTATTTGCTGCTGCGCAAATGCAAATTCCATATTTAGCCATAAAGAAATGGCCACCCCCAGCAAAATCATGGCTCCGGGATGTGTAAGGGAAATCGCATATTTGTGTGGCTGGACCTCATGGTGGATGGCACTGGCTTCTAGCATTAGAGTAGCAGTAAATGGGCAGTAGAAATGCAAACCGGGAGTAATTCTCTGTGAAGACTCCTGTTGGCGGGGCTAATTCTGCTCTGTCAAACTCGAACTGGGTTTGCCCAATTTGAATAGTGTAAACCCCCTTGCCACCCTCTCTGGCCATGGCAGAATTTGCATCCATCCGCATTAGACCCTCTTCTGACAGAAATCTATCAAAGTCCTCTAATACCTCGTCGGGAAGTCGGGACCTCATCATATTCCACACGAGAGCGCAAACAGAACTTGACTTGATGTTTTTGGCTTGTACCACTTCAGGGGTATGAGTAGCTGTCAACAGGTTTTTTACCCAATCGAACACAGCAGGTGCCTTTCGCGAGCCTGCAGAATACCCAACCATCACCAGCTTGCCTGTATCCTCAAACTAAAACATGTCAGTGCCCAATCAGTGCCCAAGCAATAGATCCACACCCTGATACTCCTCCTCTCATACACAGCCTCCTTGATTGCTTCATCTAACCATTTGAGTGCAGGGTCGTCAGGGCAGAAGGCGCAAATGACAAGGCCAACAAGTTCACCTGATGGCTCGCGAAAGATTGCAGATTCATCAGTAAGAATGTCGCCCACCAGCATTGCTGGGTCCAATCGAAGCAAGGGCCAGCAGGGAATGCGCTTGTCAGGTTGCTTGCCAGTGCACAGATTGTTGTGCCACTTGGCATAGATTTCTTCGGATTCATACACCCAATGCCCAAGAGGTGGATACGATTCAGCAAGCGGCTCGACCACAACCACAGGAATATCTGCAATATACTTATCCTTTTGTTCTTTCGCCCAGTTGAGCCCTGCTTTGCTGATGAAATCCAATTTTTCCTTCCGGAAATCGATTTTGCGGCCCCTGCACTTGCGCGCTGCAACTTTCAGATTTGCAGGGCAGTTGAGCTCTGGGTTCTCGCACCATGACAGAAAGCAGCGTGTTACATTAGATTTATTGATTCTGGAGTGGAATTGCTCTGGGATCAGGCTCATTAGCTTGGCCTCGAACCTCGCTTGGTCGAATGGTGTGATGCTATCTTCCAGGAGTTGCAGGGCTGCTGGGTTGGATGCTGCAGCATTAAGGAGAATCTTTATGTCGCGCGGAGAGCAAAGGAGGTTGGTAGCATTAGACATTTCAGAAGTTGGGGGGCACCTGTCCACAAGCGACTCAGATACACTGCGATTATTCAAGTTAGTACCGATTAGGAACTTGAGCTCACTAGTAACTTGAGTCCAAGTGTGCAAGCCTAGCCTTATAGTTTGACTGTGAAGACTACAATATGTGTGCACTCCAAGCTGCAGTTACTCGCACGGACACAGCCAAGGCCCTATATGACACTTTCCAGGAACGGAAATGCTGTCGTGTTTTGACCAAACAATCATGACCGCAACAACCCTGCCAACGACAACACCAATGCTGACAACACCAGTAGCATGCAACAACAACAACAGAAAAGACAAGAGCACCGACGCGCTCAGGAGGCATCACCTCTGGAGCATCCCAGTAGTTTCAACTCTCACCATTGTTTATTTTTATTCATTATGCACTAATTTACGAACGGAACAGGACCTTGGTAACTGGCAACAGCGAATGACCACCCACTGGCGCCTGCGCCGAGGAAGTGAAACAGGGGTGCAAGATCAACATCAACCGGAGGAACGGGGACCACAGCAAGTGTGGACACGAGAGCAGGAAGGGGGGGATCGGCAAGTGCAGTGGAGGGCTCGAGGGGAGATGCCCCTTGAGCTCATACATATGTTTTTTTCCCTCTGGTTTCTTCTTTAATAATCTTAATTGGAGGGGCAAATTTCTCTCCAAATGGAAGATTCTGCATCGAGAAGCTAGTCTCGCCGGCATTGCTACTAGTAAGTAATACGTAAAGATAACTGGCTAGCCTTCTTCCTCCATAGGCCACAATGTGGATGTATTTAGTCACAGTTTTTTGGAGTATAAAGGCAACAGTCTCGGTAGGTTGCTCAAATGTGTTCTTCTCCACAATTCCAACTCATCATCTCCATCGGACTAAACTGCCGCTTTCATCCATGAACTCATCTGTGACGGAACTGAAGAGTGAAGCGCAATCTGCTCAAGTTACCAAGCAAAGTGAAGTTCCTCAGACATACTCTGCCGTCATACAGCTGACCTTCAACAATTCACTGCCTCTCAGATTTCAAAAGTGACTCGGGGAGCGAAACTTATTCTTTGACGAGTCTGCCAACCAGCGCACTTGCTGGTACCAAACAGTTGTATGCCTCTCACAGTCCTCCATGGATCTTAGCTCAGTCAGCATCCAGGCTTCATGCGATGTCCGGAATTCACAACACACAGGTGGAGCGTGCATGGCAGGATTTACGTAACAACACCAAAGATGACTCGGACAGGAAAGAACCCTAAGTAGACAAAATTATGCATGATACAACATACATAGGTGTTTATATGATATATTATATGCAAAGGGAAAGGAAAAGGAACAAGATGGAAAGTGCACTCGTCATCGGGGGTTACCAGACACATTGATCATGATGGATTGTGGTGATCACTTACATAAGTAGGACGGTATGCAACTTCATGCGGTGCAAATAAAGGTATAACAGATTTTAATACGATTCTTGATTGATTGTCACCAGTCTGTGACCAGGTGGGACCCCACCAGGGCGGATATCAGGAAGTTTCGAACACTCACTGACCTGGCCCTGCTCGTGCACCGTATTTATATCACAGCAGGAATGACCAATTTGAGTAGCTTCTTTCCCTTTGTAGTCTTCAAGTTGCACTTCGAGGACTCTTGAAAATAGAAGGGGTCTATTGATAGTACAACTTGATTCCTAAGAACAGAAGGTTGAAGCTGAGTAAGTGCTGTCGGACCACGAGAAGCACCGATAAGTCGGCCATGGTTGCAGTGGTTATTCGTTCTACCTTGAAGTTGATCGTTGGTGGCTTTGATTACTGTATTTATAAACTTTCACGTTCCTTGAAGAATGGTCGGAGAAGTCAGGATGCCAGGAGTTGCTGATCAAGTTTGGATCAAGTATGTATATGCCCTAAGAACTAATCAGCGATGAGAGCAAAATAGTTGATTGTTTTGGCACGCTAATTCATATTGCATGAAGCGAGCCACAGTATACTTGCCTCCTCGGGACTGGGCAGATCTCCTCACTCCAAACCCAACTCCTGGTAAAGGGAACCCTGGCCCGCACCATAAATCCTCTACGAAGAGTAGCTGAATTATGTGCATATACTATACAAATATAAGAAGATAGGAAGATAGGAAAAAGAAAGGAAGGGAAGGAGGAATAGGAAGAGGAAGACGTAGATGTATGTAGATGGGTATTTTCCATGGTGTGTCCTATGAGAGGTATGAGAGGTGTGGTAGGGCATAAAGGGAGAGCGGACAAGGGGGTAGAGGCGAGGGATGAGACATGGATAAGTGAACTATAGGATAGACATGACACGACGACGTGAAGAAGAAAGTAAATCTACGAAGTGTATGAAAATTCAGCGAAACGATGACACACAAGAGGAAAGAGAAAGACCACCATCTACCATGACAAGTTGAAAAGGATCAAGATCTCCAGCTCTACCCCTACGTGATAACCGACCACCACCACCCGAAACTAATATTCTCATCTCCCAAGCCCACGTAATCTAAAACCAAATCTCTATCCCCCAAACCACCTCAAATAACAACGGGCCCCCTCCTCCCGCCATCCCTCTGCCTCTGAAACGGATGTATCGGCGAACAAGTCTGTCTTCCACACCCAGCAGGAGGCGACGGCGACGGAGAGGTGGTCCGGATTGTTGGTGATGCAGTCCGAGTTATAGTAGTGACATTCGGTGAGATGGGGCGTTTCGGGGTTTTCGGAGAATAAGTGGGTGAGGTAGGGGGCTTCGAGGGTGGTGACGTACCCTGTTTCGGAGGAGGCAGAAGGGGCAAGATTGGTATCCGCGCTGGGGATGACGGCGATATTGGCGAGTTAGCCTTGGGAGGCGAAGTTATACCTTTCGAGGACGGAGATGTAGCACCACGAGGGGGTGATACTTTCGTACTCGTGGGTGAAGTCGACAGCCTCGTACTCGTCGGCGACAACACGCCAGCAGGCATAGTTGGAGTAGCCAATCTCACAGGCGACTTTACGTCCTCATCATCATCATCGATTGGAATCTCAACGCCATTCACGACTATGATATTCTTTTTCCGGCGTTGAATAGGTTTCGGGTTACTCTGCACGTCCTCTAATGGAGGGGGTGGTGGAGTCCACTTTGTCCACCGACGAGAGGACGTGTCTGCATTTCCACTCGGACCAGAGGAATACACAGACGGGGCTGGGCTGACAAACTCGAGCTCCGTAGGGCCGAAATGGTGTTTCAGGAACCCCTTGTTATTATCGAGACTGCGTCCACTGTTGCGAGGTGGTGGGAGAGTGAAGAAATAGGGTTCAGGGGATGTAGAAGAGGAGCGTGAGGGGGGGCTACTGCCACCCGAGGCGCTAGTGAGAGAGGGCGTAGGAGGGTCGAGGGTGGAGGCGTCGGAGTCGTAACTGGGCCTTTGAAGTGGAGAAGGTGGTGGTGATGGAGGAGTTGCGGTTGAGGAGGGTGAGTCGAGGAGAGGAAGGAATGAAAAGCGCGGTTTCTGGCGCTGGGCTGGGGGATTGGCGGGGAGGAGGTGTGAGAGGTGGGGCTGAGTGCGGGGAGTGGGAGCAGGAGTGGCTTGGCGTTGGGGCCACGTGGGTTGAGGAGAGCCGATTGAAGAAGTTGATGGCGGGTCGGAGGCGGACGAAGGTGTTTGGCCAGGAGGTAGGAGAGGCAAGAGACCAATTGGGACACCAGAGAGAAATTGGGATGCAGGTCTGCCCGAGACGGGATCAGCTTGTTGGTTGGCTCGCGGTAGCGAACACTGGATTTCCTTCAACTCCAACAAATCCCTATAATCCAATCAATAAATGAGCCAAGACACATTCAGAAGGCCAGAAGACGACCCAGGCATCGCACTTCCGTGTGCCTGGCAATCAGTGGGTACGATAGCAATTATACCACTTACTCGTACGACAGTCGTCTAGCTGGTTCTGTGGGTGTCCGATCCCAGACATCAGCTAAATAGACCTCCTCAGAGCCTTCTTCGCCGAAAGCAACGCATTTGCATTTCCGCGTTTGTGTTGCTCTGCCTGTGCATGGAGCAGGTGATTTCAAACAACCCTTCATTGCCAAGAGAAGAAGCACACGACCAGTCTACTTGGTGTGTAGGCTTCAGACGTCGCAGAGGGCAGCGAGGACGCAACGGTAAAAAACAACGTAGCAGAGGATCAGAGGAAGTGGTCTGGATCCAAAAGTCAACAGGGCAGCAAGCACTTCCGAATCCTTTGAACCTGACTCTAAAAATTACTCGTTCACACCGGGCGGGCCTTTTTCCCACCGATTCCGATTCCGTCCGCTTCGCCCCGCCTGTCGGCAACCGGAATCTTGCGTTTCATGCTTTTCCTCATGGTAACAGCCTCTCTCGCTAGGCTATGAATATCACCCTCCAACAGCCCCCCTTACTCACCGTTCGCCTACCCACCTTTCGATAGAGCCCCACTCAGTGCACCCCACGTGACCCCTTGGCAGGGACCGCCCTACCAAGCCCTACACCCGACATTCGGTACTGATGTACATGTAACAGCTGTCATTTGACTTTTCTCCAATAAAATGAAATCCAGGCAAACCATGATCAGCTGCAATTTTCATTACTAGTGGCCGGTGGCGTAATGCCATAAAGTACATACTAGGCAAATCACCCCAGAGCCTAGACCCATATCTAAACCAAGTTTATCATATATGTACGAACCTTAAGCTTGAAGCTTGAGGTTCGAGCGATTCCCAACTATAGACAACGGCCTATCGGAGTTACCACAGCACAAGTTTCCGCTGATTGGCGGATATCATGATCGATATCCACGGGATCACATACAGTATACATAGAAAGGAAGGTTGACGCTGATACAATAATATTATGTACTAACATCTTAGTCTCCGGTACCACGATGTATCGTCGAAGTTACAGATATAGATGCTATACATACGGTACGGTACGCAGGTGACAGCCATCTCTCACTCTCGGCCCGGTTCCAGCGCGTACATGTAACTCTTGATCATGATTCGGTAATAGAGATCCGGAACTTGGAAGACGGATGGATGGATAAATGGAAGTCGACCTGGTCAAGGATGACAAATGGGAATCGGCCCTGCGCAAAATCGATGCCACTGCCACCTACGGTGGAGGCGTATAGTTAGGACCAGTGAGTAGCAAGTTAGATCCGAGCCCCAAGGGTGACGCATCGATGCTTCGCTATGTAAATAATCGCATCGTACATTCGAGTCGTCATTAATTCACCCTTACTGGCGAATACGCGATGTGTGTGCGAATCATAAGCCATACCGGCCCGGCCCTAGGCTGGCGTGCCATACATCACTGTCAGTGTCAGTGTCATCAACGCCTAATACATCGTGGGTACTTGCATCCATCACACCCTCACATGTATGCCTCATGCATTATAAGTCGTGGAGGGGGTATAGGAAATGGAAGCTGCCGAAACAATCCAGGAACGAAACATCGGCCGTCTGCGGAGTTTCTTCGGATTGGCATGATGTGTTTCTTCTATAGTACCCCAATTTCCAAGCACAAGTTGTATGTTGCCTGACGCGTCGACTTGGCGCGGAGACTCGCAGAAGACCGTCGTATTGATAGAGGCTTTTTCAGTCATATGGTGTATCATAGATAGATTCTAGACGCACAAGTCGGGCCGCCTCCGTAGAGAGGCTTTTGTTCGTTTGAGTCCTGTGGGCATCTCGTGGTATCACAACCTCATGCTTCAAGCTTCGTGCCTCGTGGGTTACATCGAGGGTGGGTGGGTATAGGAAAGTAGGGTTTAGGAAAAGGAAAAAAATGACAACTTGAAAGCCGAAACCGTAAAAACGCTTCGGCCGTGTGCGGGGTTTCCTCGGATTTGCATGATGGCACTGAGCTTTACTCCAGGGCTGTCCAAGTCCAAGTCGTAAGTATGTTGCCTGACGCGTCGACTTGGCGTGGAGACTCGGAAGGCCGTCGCATTAGTATAGGTATCTCTGCCAGTGGTGCTTACAGGTGTCATGGTGTATATAGCCAAGAGCTTTCTTGCAAGTCCGCGGAGAGAATTTTACTAGAAATGGTCGATGGAGTCCCAGAAGCATTTTGAAAGACTTGAGAAACGTTACATGTTGGGTATTGTTTTTCCTGTCTCCAGTCGAGGCTGTGAAGCCAGGCATCATGCCACTCCGGGTTTAGATTAAAGGTTGGTTAGTTGCGGCAGCATTCATGCAGGCGAGCAATTCTGTCGATATCTCAACTATGCGTGGAGACTTGAAAGACCTATCGTATACTCACGGTGGCCACGAATGATCATGCCAAACCCGTCCCATGCTTTATACTTCGACACGTTGGTTGGCGAGTCCTCCGATGGGGCTCTGAGCTTAACCCTGGAAAATCAGTGTTGAGGACCCACAAACTTTTCATATCAATTTGCACATGACCGCATGTCAGAACCACGCCTACGCCGTCATGTAAATCGAACATGTTGCAACGGCTCTGTACAAATCGATCTAAAAATACAAAACAATGAAATTGCTGATGATGATAGGACAACTGGAAAACGTAGCCACGCTGAGGATGCTGGAGACAGGTAGGGGAGTATCGTTCAGGTTCGGTTTCTTGGGTTGACGACCAAAAGATGTCTATAGATTGAAAGACGATAGTTCAGTTGAGCATTGTTGGACTTCTGGAGTGGCTCATCGACCGAAGTCTACGTCCTGCTAGAAGAACTTGCGCTGGGACTGGATGGGCGCTGGTCTTCCCCGGAAGAAACCAATGTTGGGAAACTGGTTTGTACAGACGACCGACACGTCCACCGCCCTAAGAGCAGCGGCTGTTGTCGGGAAGGGGGCCTACTGGCCGGTCGGAGGCGTAGTCATCTGAAATAGAGGCTTAGCGAGGATTATGTTTGTTATACATGAAAGGCAAACCTGTTGGGAGGCCGGAACCATTCGATAGTTCCGGGTCGTACTTGCAAACCAAGAAACTAGAAGAGAGTCCGGAACCACCTATGATAACGTTCATAGGTAAATAAGTACGGTTCTGAAATTCAACAACGGACCCTGAGCGTCTTCAGCATATAGCATAGTGGCGCCGTAGAACTTGAACACCCAACACTTCAAATTTCGTTAACTTGCAAGGGCAGGACGACCCTACTTCTTTGTTGTGTAACCCTCTGCGCTTTCTCCCCTTGGCTCACCGTCTACAGATGAGATTAACCCCTATGTAGCCTGAAGTGCAACGTATAACTCGCCATCAAAAACGATCTCAAATTGCCGATCTCTTTATGATTCGTCGCGCATGTCCCAGGAACAATATTAACTGTGAACTGACCGTCTCAAGAAGCGTGATCCCGCTCGGTACGTCACTGGTCATCTCTCGTCTGCGCACCCGCAAGTTGATCAATACTATACCACTACGACATCGACACAAAGCCTAAGGAACAAAGTCAAGGTCATCTGGGCATAGTTGGAAACGTCAGCGGGCAACAAATCCGGGTATCACTTTTGCTCTTTGTCTCCAATAATAACTCATCTAAACAGGCATCGGACGATACTGACTCGAAGAGGATGGTGCTAACGAGGGCGAGTCCTCCAACGCAGACGCCTACATCTAGCACGTCACCACCTCCGAGTATCCCTCCAGCCCCTCCAAACGCACTCGCGAAAATACACAAAAGAGCTCGGCACGGCAGAGGAGAGGTAGATGTACAAGGGTCGAGCGGAGCTCGTGGATCTGGAGATCATTGTGGGTACTGGTGTAGGAGGTATGATGGAAGGGGGGGAGGGCGGAGAAAGACGATTCGGGGTGCTGAGCCGAGAGGGGAGTTTTGTTGTTTACGCTGGTAAGTTTGAGTTGTTGTTTCGGGCGGTATACCGCTTGTCGGCTTCCATGTATGCATCTTCTTCCACCTCGCTTTCCGTCGTTCTTTTCTTTACCATTGCTCACTTTTATCCATGTGCCTCGGAAGACGAATGCAACTCCTGGAGCAGTGCGATTCAGCAAGCCAAGACCCAGCCGTTGGCCTCACGGCCCTCACACACCCGCACTCAACTTTCGCGTCGCCTCCGTCGACAGCACATCGTCGGCGCTCGCTGCAAGTGCTACCGTTCACGCCTGTTGCACCCACAAAGGGGAAACTGCAGGACAAAGCCATATTCAAGTTCCGACGCAACGGAAGCAAGGAGAAGGGCAATGAAGGAAGGAGAAGGGCGATGAAGGAAGGTGGAACACTGGATGCCAGCAACCTGGACTCCATACGAGAAGACGACCGCTTGTACGCGATGCAGAAGACCATTTCCCTGGAGGAGAAGGAGGCACCATTGTCGACTGTCTGTATGTGCAGCTTGTTTTGGGCCGGTAAGTGTCTGGTCAGATCGAATCTATCGTTCAATATGTTTGCTGACTATCTAGATTGGTGTGTAATAAACGTCCTTCTAGCCAAGAAACACGAAAGTGAACCTGCAAGAGCGTGCGATGCGTGCTACGAGACGATGTTTCCGTTCAACGATATTCCGGATGGCAGTACGCAATATTCATGACCACTGACACACTCGGCACCCTATCCGGTTCCCCTCCTGGCTCTCCATGCCAGGCTTTCTGTCACTGCGAATTAGGCACCAGTGTCGCAGGCGCTCATGGATGTCGACCTCAATCATGACTGGGAAAGGGAACATGTCACGTCAAGGATGGTCATTGAGGACCCAAAGGGACGTGCGAGAATGCGTTTGCATCCACCTGTCATCAGATTCTTGAGGATTTTAGGATAGGGACAAGGTCCAAGTTCGGGGTAGAGGGAGGGGAGGACACCGTACCGTCATCGCTTTCTTCATCACCACGGAGGGAGAACACTGAGGCGTGTCAAACGGTTCTCTTTGCCGGCGGTTGCGGTGCAGGCGACGAGCGTCGTTGGGCGGACGGGAACCTTGGACGATTAGGCGGCTTTCGGTGGTGAATATGAATAAGTGCTTTTCGCTTGTTCTTGGAGGCAACATGGACACAGAACAGGGAATTCGGGCGGTCTTGATGTCAAGGGAGAGCATGACGGAGGTGGAGATGGCAAGGAGACATAGGTCTCGGTTGTAGCGACTCGGAGCAAGTTGAACGCGCTGTTGGGGAAGAGGAAGTGGACCGTGGACCACAATGGTAACGAAAGAACGATATTTGTTGTGTCTGCAGCTTCCTGCTCCAAGCTGGCCAGCATTATGAACTCTCTTCCCCCCCAAGGTTCAGGTTTCGATTTTCGTCATTAGGCATATGTTCTCATTCAACTCTTACGACCAACTCTTCATCAAATGTTACGTATTACCAATGAAATTGATCTCTTCACCTCCAAACATTCTTCATGGCCATTTGGTATGCAAGAACTACCCATACACGTCGCGTGGGGCTTTTGGTCGTATTAGTACAGTATGTAGTATGCCGTACGTATGGTGGAAGGGAGGAAATTTGAAAATATTGGTGTTGACCTCTGTTGACGGTCATTGAAATATTGACGCAGATTGACGCTCGACTCCGTGGCGCCAGGGCTTTCAACATCGTACTGAAAGAATCTCGTAGACTTCTTCAAGCTTCATTGCTCCTGGTAGCTGCGCAAGCCCTCTTACCTCGCCTAAGATCTTGTCTATCCTCCGACCTCCATCATGATTGTTGAACAAAGTGTCGACGCCCAACGGCCACTTGTAAATGTTCCATAAACCGTGACATATGTTATACCGTAATTCCAGTCTCCAAGCATCACCATCGGTACGTTTTTTATACACAATCAAAAATCGTGATTGAAATGACATACACCCGTACTTCCGTGCATCCGACAAAGCAGTTCATGCCAACGCCGATCTACCGTACCAGCCTGGCCCTTCTATTATTTCCGCAGTAGTGAAGACTCCACTATACTACTCTACATTGGGCCACAATAGGTTGATCTATTGATCTGATAATTGGGAATATTTTGAAGTTCATAGAATCCAGGATAATTCGTCCAGATAACGGTACTCCCTGCAGTCCAATTGCACTTCCCATGCACCCATCGGATCTCAATCCGTGTCAGGATGCGATTTCAACCAAACGACGAGCCCTAATCTGCAGTGATGATTTGCGGTCAGGGTCAAAGTATGCTAGCCGCCAGACGGCCGTGACTGAGCTGAACAAACTCGCACCCGGCGCCCGCTCCACGGCGAGACTGATTTCTTGACTACTGCATTGTCCTCACTGAGGATGCTGCGCGTCAGGGAAGCGAAATTAAATTTGCGATGGCCATCGGCCTCGCGTCTCCTCGCGCCCACCACAAAGATGCGCAGCTAGTTTCTTTCACCCAATGGCGGAAATGGACCAAACGGTAAATAGGTGCAAGAAAACGATCCTCATCCCCAGAAGCATCGCTTTCAGCTCCATCGCTCTACGCACACTCAGCTCTGCAACATCTTGATACGACAGCCATGCAGTTCAAGAGATTGACCGCTTTCATTCTATTGTTCCGTAAGTTGAACTATCTATCCGCAGCGACACTCGTTCGTCATCGCTGATTTCCATCCTTGGTAGTGGCCGCAAATGTGTCAGCGTCGCCTGCACCGCGGGTTCCTGGAAATGGGTCGTCTACCCACAGTGGAGGCCACGACGTACAACAAGCAAGAGATCTCTCGGACTCCGTGCCTGCATCAAAAGGCACGGGGCACGGGGGCCCGCACAGACGTGCTTCTGAGTCTGGTGGCCATGATACGCAGGGGCACGGTAGCCACGTCCGTCGGGAGTCTGACACTCATGGGGGCGATGAGCACAAATATCCGAATTTGCAACGCGCAGTAACCCACCGTCGTTCGCAAGGCCAGCCCGAGCCCAACGGGAAAGGCAACTCTGGAGATCAAGAGAAAAATGGTGTGTTCCGCATCGCACTCCATCTGGAATGTGGTCCACTCACTGATCGTGCATTTCCCACCAGGATCACACAACCCAAACAAACGTTCCAGCGCGCACGAAAAGAACTCGTCGGAGCATCCTGAGCCCAGAGCACAACGCCAATCTGGAGGTCAAGGGCAGAACGGTATGTTGAATCTTCCTCCACCTTAAATAGGCTTTTGTTGATATTTTTTGCAGGACCACACAGACGTTCTGACGATCGGAAACCAGGCAAGCACGGCAACGAAGCACGGGATGATTCGCGGAAACCAAACGGCGGAGACAAAGGCTCGGCAGGTGGAAGGCCCCAGCGACGTTCGACTGGCGATGTTGATCCCAGCGGCCATGGAGGCTCGAACAGCCACGGCACTTCCTCGCACAGTGCACGCGAGGCTCGTTCAGCTGGCAAACCAGAAAATCCCGACAAGCCTCACGTCAACGAAGCACGGGAAGATTCGCAGAAACCAAACGGCGGAGACAAAGGCTCGGCAGGTGGGAGGCCCCAGCGACGTTCGACTGGCGATGTCGATCCCAGCGGCCATGGAGGCTCGAACAACCATGGCACTTCCTCGCACAGTGCCCGCGAGGCCCGTACGCCCGGCAAACCAGAGAATCCCGACAAGCCCCACGTCAACGAAGCACGGGATGATTCACGGAAATCAACTGGTGGAGGCAAAGGCTCGGAAGGTGGGAGGCCTCAGCGACGTTCAACTGGCAATGTCGATCCCAGCGGCCATGGAGGCTCGAGCAGCCACAGCACTTCCTCACACAGTGCACGCGAGGCTCGTTCAGCCGGCAAGCCTCAAGTCAACGAAGCGCGGGAAGATTCTCAGAAACCAAATGGCGGAGGCAAAGGCTCGGAAGGTGGAAGACCTCAGCGACGTTCGACTGACAATGTCGATACTAGCGGCCCACACACCCACACTGGCACTGCTCATGGCTCGCCCGTTGATGGCACTTCCTCAGTTCATCATTCGCACAGTGCACCCGAGGCCCGTTCTACCGGCGAGCACAAGCATTCTGGGTCCGGGCACGCTTATTGAAATACTAGATCTTGTTCAGGGGTACTTTCCTTCTCTTCAAGCCTGCAAAAACGCATATTCACGTATTCACCGTGTCCTCAGGCTGTCGCAAGGATAAGCACCTCAAATTCCAATAGTGATCGTAGATTTCATCTTGCTCTCCACTACTTATCTCAAATCCACGACATCACGAACAATTTTCAATATTTCTGTTATGCTCTACATCTGGACATTCTCACACTCCCTGATCAAAGTTTCTGTACTCTCATTAGTTTTCCGTTGTATTTACCATGATTCCAATGTGACTACCTCGAGTTTAGATTCCAGGATTACGGAGCAAACCTTAAGATACAACACCAAGTCACAGCCTGAGCAGCGCTAACTCACCTCATTACAAGACGTGTATTATTCAGAAAATCGAAAGCTCGAGAGTCACGGTCCAATGGCAATAGAGTGCGACCCGAGATAGAATTTTAAGTTTCCATTAGTTCCCCTTTATCTAGACCGTTCCTTGGGACTTACCATCACGCTCACCAAGGCTGGAGAACCAGAGTGGCATTGTTAGGGGTTCGCGTGGGTATGTGGAGAAAACGACGCGAGTGGTTCCGCGGTGTGATACGGGATGTCAGTCTCCCAGTTGGCTTGGTTGCGTCGGAATATAACGTAGTCGCCTTCGCCTTTTCCAATGACTGCTCAATGGACAGAACCTCAGTCGCCACGTAGTCGTGAGGACGTGGCGTTCACGGTTGACAAAGTTGAAGCAGTAGCATTGCTAACTTATCACCCCAGGTCATGTAGTTATAAGATAAGACTAAGTAACTTGAATGGTATGTAACTTTAAATAGTACATCCGAGTCGCAGGTCACCTCAAGGAGCAGTTCCTTTCGCAACGACCAGTCAGTTTATTGACATCAGAGTTCACCGAGCTGTAGTTCTCCCAGCTGCATTCAATTCCACTGTCACAAACCTATCTCCTCGCAACAAGTTTTCACCCACACCACAGGCACGTCGTCACTACCCCCTGGGGTTTGGGAATTCGAGCTTACCAACCCCATCATCTCCCATCGTACTCTCTAAGATCAGCGACCGGAAGGATGATTCATTAACCATCTCTGGATCGGAACACAGTTCTTCCACATTCTGCAGCTACCGTGGTGACCAGAATACCCGGGCCAGTCGTGCCATCTCCTGTTATTCCGAAGCACATGAGCTCAGGCGGCGCCAAAACTGTTGTAAAACGGTTTGCCAGTGTATACACGCAGCCGTTGATATTCATGGTTACGATCCAAGGATCGGAATTTTCCTGTCCAAGAATCTGGGTACTTGGTTGAGTGGTTATCAGCTTGGTTTCCGCCACCTATCGTGAGTCGCCAAATGCAATCGGATATCTAGCTGTTCATCACTGTCGGTGTCGTCTAGGACAATACATACACCCTTCGCAACTTCAACACCGATTACCCCATATGTCGACCGTTGGCACAGTCTCACCGAAGTTTCAAAACGCAAACATGCCTCCCCTTCACGACTTCGTTGACGCTCTCAGACCAATCTACCTCCGCAAGGCGCGTTCGATTGGCATTATCTGCAACGCGATTTGGCACACCGCAGTACTTTACCGTTGCAGAGGATGAGATGCCGTGTACTCCAAGTGTACTCGCCATCTCTTATGTACAGCGGAAGATTAAAAACAATCGGACCAAGTGATCACAATTTCTTTATTCTATAGCGACAAATCCCTTCTATACCAGCTTGTTCAATCCGGGGACTCATATCGGCAATCTTGTATGCGATCATGCAACTTACTCATGCTCCATGCACCAGTTACAATTTACTATCCGCCAAATCGATACCACCGTCATCTCCAGATTCACTTTGCCCTTCAGCTTTAGCGAAGGGATAATCTGTGTATCCCTTGGGATCCATACTCCCGCGCGGGTAATAAAAGTGCTTCCGATTTAGTACGGTGACGTCAGTGAGCTTGATATCATTGAGAAGGCGATACGGGAGATCGGGCTATCAGACCAACATCAGAGGAATTAAGAAACCCGGGGGTGAAGCGGAATAATCGAAAAACGTACATTCGCAATAAACGGTCTTCCATACACAATTAGATCCCCCTTCGTATCTGCGTACTCCATCCCGAGTTCACGTGTATAACCACCTGCGCTCATCAGAACTCGCCTTTTCTCGTTCCCATTCAAGGTCGAATCTTCATTATCGTGGCTGTCGGCATCGCCCACCCAGATATGCCGAATGAAATCGTTTGAGTCCTCGGTAGGGCGGGAGGTTAGTCCATCCGATGAGACGCGAGGCTCGATAACATGGATATACGACAGTCCAGGATGCAGAGCTTTGAGTTGTGTGATTAGGTGACTGAATGTCGGCTTAGGATCCTTCATGCCCATGCCTGAGTAGGAATTTAACAGTCATAAATCAATAGTGAGTTGGGGCCAAAAGATCAAGTCATCTCACTGTTCATATTGCCGAACGGGCTCAGACGAATACCGGTTTTGCTTTCCCCCACTCGTCGTACGACAGCATCAACAACCTCCAATGCGAAGCGAGTGCGATTCTCCGGGCTTCCCCCGTATTCGTCCGTACGCGTATTTGCCACGTCCTGCAAAAACTGGTCTACGAGATATCCGTTCGCTCCGTGCACCTCTACGCCGTCAAACCCCGCTCGGTGTACCGCATTCGAGGCGGCGGTCGCGTAGAGCTCGATATACTCCTTGATCTCCGGTACAGAGAGCGGGCGGGGAAGGATTCCATCTGTTCGCCCTCCGAGAGGGACGTCGGAAGCAGAGACGTAAGGAAGAGATGGGTCTTCGGAAACCAACTGGGAGGGGTGTGCTGCACGCCCAAGAGCCCAGAGCTGAAGGTATATAAAGGAGCCTTTGGCATGCACGGCTTCGGCGATCTATGAAATTGGCTTGGATAAGCCAGGTGAACATTATATATGATGGAGTCGCTCACTTTCTTCCATGCAGCAACTTGGTCATCAGACCAGATTCCGGGAATGTTGGTGTCTCCGCCAGCTCGTTGGGCGATAAATGTCGCTTCGGTGATCAGCAACGTACCTGGGACGCTGGCACGTTGGGCATAATAGTCTATTACATGCGGTAACTGGACATGCCGGTCGTCTGCCCGGAATCTCGTGAGAGGGGCCATAACAACGCGGTGCTGTAGGACCATGTCCCCCACTTTGATGGACTGGAAGAGTTTCGACGACGCCATTGACACACAAATTGACAGCACACGGTCTTGGGGGATCCCGGGGACTTCATGATGTTTTGTAGGATTCGAACTCGGACTTGTGAACCCGCTATGGCGACAGGATGGTCACCTTACAAAGCCCGAGAGGAAAGTGATAGAACCAAACTTGAAACAGTCCGATGGGTAGGAAATTCGTAAGCCTCGTCTTCGTAAGCCGTATCTGTATGGGTATCTGATGTGTCCCAATGAACGGCTACTTCAAGCGATGAATACAGCATGATTAGGCTCTCTGTCGTCATTTCTATCATTTATGCCACCATTTCTGCCAAATCGGCTATTTGTCCGTAGATGCCTGAAAGGGTCTGTGTCATGGGCCAATGAATGAATATGTTGAAAAAGGGCGATCTTGGTGCTCGAGGGCAAGCAGACCTCACTGTAGTACCAGATGACCGAATTTCCTTCAGGGACTGAGGCATAGGTGATCCAGACAGATACTTGTACTTCCTTGGAGAAACGCTGGGTTTCTTACGGATGTTGGGCCATATTAGCGAACGCGAACACACATAGTCCGTCCCAAACTGCGTTCATAAACAGCTCTAGGCACAACTAGGATCTCAAAGTAAAAAATTAGTCAGGATATCCTAAATCTGAAGATTACCCTGGGTGGCGCATGTAGAGATCCCTCGAACTTGTAATTTTTCCTCTATTACATCCTCTTCGTGTAACGACTCATGCCACGCCTCATCACCGCCTTGGCCACTCTACTCATCCTTCTTAGTCGCAGCGCGCTTCTCTGCCTCGGAGATGGAGGCGTTGTCGGTTTGTGGGCCAGTGGGACCTATTGCACAAAGTCAAAAGCTGGAACGGACGACAGAGTAACACAACGCACCACCGAACATACTAGCGACCTTAAACGGCCTCTTGAGGTCACCTTCTGCTGGTCTGCCGAGGAGATGAATAGAGACGGGCTTGGCATCATAGAGGTTCTTCAGGCCCATGAGAGCTTGAATGAAGAGGGGTTGTGTGTACTTGAGGTAGATATGCATGACGCTCATCATGGCGATGCCCATATAAACTGCGCGTAGCTTTTCGTGCGAGAATGGATGAGAGAGGGTAGAGGAGGGTATGTGTGTGGACGACTAACGAGTTTGGACGTCTCTGAGAGATCGTAATCCCGTACAGTTGTAGTAACCAGTTGACCAGGTTCTTGGGACTAGAAAAACGTAGTTGGTGTTCGGGTCCACGATGCCCCTCAAGGTTGTGGATGACGTACGAATGCATTTGGGGGCTCGACTGGGTGTTGGCGTTGGTCAGTGGTGGAGGGTAGTCACAATATGGAGAGTAATACGCACCATATTTGAGCACCGTTTGATCGTTCTTCCGCTTGATCTGACGACCAGTGGTCAAGTGGTGGTGAGTGCGGTGCAACAAGACAGAAGACGTACTGTATAGGAGATGTAGTAGTAGATACCAAGAATGGCAACCTGGGCCGTAACATATGCAATGCGAACATAGTTCAACACCTCTGGGTCGTCAAAGGGGATTTTTCGGGCCACTAGAAACCGAAGTTGTGATAACGAGAGGATTGGAAACGATGGACTGACATTGCATGGCTGCGAGAGAGATAACAAGATTTTGTATGCCAGAGCTCATGGTGACCTTTGGACTGAAACAGATGATGGTGCCGCAACAACAAATTTTTGTTGTCGACGTGTCAATTGCCGATGTTATTGACATCTGTTTACTTGAATATACGTGATTGCCACTAATTGTCGTCTCTATTAAGCATCTCCTATGGCGGCCTGCGCTCCCCTGACTGCAGTTAGGACGTTCTGGTACCTCTGCCGCTCTGTGGGTGTGGCGACATCTAGAGCCTCCTCCGCCACTCCACGCAGATCCTGCAAGTGCCTCCTATACTCGTCCAGAGAGATCTCTCCCCTGCCGAATACGGCTTGCAGTGCCTCAAGCGCGGCGCTGACGCATTCAAACCGCTGGCTGACCGAGGCGCTTCCCCGTAGAGCCCCAATAGCTAATCGTACGTTGGCTGCCCGCAGCTCTTGTTCTTGTGCTGGATTCCGGTGGTCCTGCGGGCTCGCATGACCCTCATTTCTATGCCGGCGAGGTTCAAGAGCAACAACAAATGGTAAAGCACTGCGCATCTCTCGTGGTTCAGCCTGCAGCACATCTGCCCTGGCACTGATGGGCTGTGCGGAAACTACGGGGTGCATCAGTATGGCGAGCAGGACGAGAGGGCCAAGTATGAGTGCTCGTGACATGACGATTGATCCAGAGAGGATATGGGATGCAGAGTCCGACGGATGAGTTGGGCAATCTGGTGCAGATGAAAGACCAGCTTTCTCTGCTGGATCGATTTTTCGCGGCTCGTTAAATGAAAGGTTTGAATCCTTACATAACGAGTCAGCCGCAATGTCGTCAAATTACATCGCGAAACAAATCAATCCATGATGATATAGTAGTCTCCAGGGTCACATTACGAACCGAGTTCATCAACGTCCTCTCCGTATCAGAGTCTTTGAATTCCTATATTCCTCCCGAATTCCTCTCGCCTGTGACTACTACATGCAGTTACATACGTGCTTCCTTGAAACCCCCACCGGTGACCCTCCCTCCCTGTGTATGCTCAGCTGGTATCACGGAAGCGTTTGCGACATAATCCACATATTGTAAACAAAGATTGTCCCGATGTGCTGTCCTACGTTGCGCTGCTGGGGGCCGATCACCGTGACAGAGGACAAACAAACACTACAAATTTGTTATCACCTTGTTTACATTGTTTACATGAATATATCCGCCTACGTCGCATAAGGAACTCAGGATCGTCTACAGTAGACCAGCCTCGACGGATCTGTATTAGTGGATAGCTAGTGTAATCCAAAGTATCTTCATTTCCTGGTGCCATAAGTCTCGTCACGTCTCGAGTGGGGTGTCATACTGTCTGGGTCAGGTGACTCAGGATGGCATCATCGAGAGCAGTGTTCACCTCGTTGGACGCAAAAGATCGGTCACATTGACATCAGCCTTAGTCACGTTGCACGCGTACCGTACGTGCCGTCGACGGCCGTTTCAACCCGTAATCATACGGATGGATGCGGTATACCGTTATACGACCCGTATTGTGTACGGCCGTTTGACATACTATTTTGTGATCAACGGTACGGTATCGGGACCCGTACAAATACGGCCGTACAGCCGTCATGTACGGTAACGGCGCGCAGCCCTAAGATTCAATATCACAGCATCGGCTGTACATTTATAGTGCGAGCGTGCTAGCCGCGGTACAACCTCGGATGATGGTGACAACCTCAGCTGTTGCAATATATCGCGATTGGCTGATAGAATGGCATCCCCTCATCGGAAATAAGAGAACCACGATAACTTAGACCTCAGATGGCGAGTCAAACTAGGTTCTTGGAGATCAGGGTTTATCGTAAGTATGCTCCTCTACCGCAGCGCTTTTCTGAGATCCAATGACGCCAACTCCTCGGAAGAAAGCGATGGCCAAAAGGGTAGCTACCTCGCAAGAGGCTGTGAACAATGGCAACGTGGCATGAATGAACAAGCAATCTGACCTAACACGCCAAAGGCAAAGGCAGTCCATTGCGCAGATTGATAGCTGTCCAGCGTTGGCTGGGGATCGCCCGTCGACGCTGGGCTCTGCAACGCAACTCGATTAAACACGATAGTTGTCACTGTAACACCGACTGCAGTCCCTAACTGGAAATTTGAACCAAAGCAATGTCCTCATCAAAACGACACTGAACGAGGAATATGGAATTATACTTGTGCCATAGTCTGAAACAGGGCCCCCGCGAGACTCTGTTCGTGTTGTAAAGAAACCCTGGCGACAAACAGTGTGCCAGAAGCGTACACAAAATCAGCTCCAACGACGGCGAGAACAGTCGCTGGAAATCCATATGCCCAGTATGACGCAGACGGGTTGATTAACGCGAAGCAGAGACATGCAGCTGATGAACCGAGGGTTCCAGTCACTGTTAGAGAGGAGAAAAGAGGGACACATGAGGGAAGGACGGAGATTGAGGATGCACCCAGGAAACATGGGCTGACCGACGAGAAAAATCATTGGTATGCGCCCTACGATGACCGCGACGATGATATTGCAAATGATGCCGGAGAACAACATCGGTAACAAACGCACTGTCGTACGCAGGGGAGAGTATCCAACATAGCTTTGATAATACAGCTACGAGTTCACGTGTTCATTTCTGTAAGCCCGAGAATTTCCGAGGAAGTATATGTATAAGTACCTGCACCCAGAATGTCCAGGAAAAGAACGAGCACCACGTCAAAAACGTGACAAACATCATCACTGCGAATCTGCCTTTGGCTCTCGTCCATAGGGAAAGTTTCATGATCGGTGGGGGTGACAGTGAGGAGTGCGATATGTTTGGATTGTTGTGGGCAAGTTCGAGGTACCTTTGCCACACAACAAAGATCACGATAAGAAAGATCCCCAGGATAAGGAGGGCAATGATATCTATTACCACTCTCAATCCTTGAAATTAGTAAAAGCAAAGGGAAAGAGGGACATACAAGGAGTCCTCCACTTCTGGGGTGCTGTTTCACCCTGCCCAAGCACAAACACGACCAAGACCAACCCTGCTGTGATCAAGAATGCCCCTAACCAATCGATACGGCGGTCAGGTTCTTTAGATGGAAGGTCTGCGTCAATGGAGACTAATCCCCCAATTAAGCAGAGGGTGGTGAGACAACACAGGAGATAAAATGAGGAGCGCCAGGATGAGCTATCTTGTTGTCGTCAGGTGCCAAAAAAGAGGAAAGCAAGAAAGCAAGAATGTACCCTGTCAACTGAACAACTAAACCTCCAAAAATGTTACCAAAGGCAGCACCAATTGGTGCGCCTGCTGCGAAGGTGGCAAATGCGATGGACCGGGCACGAGAGAGCGGAAAGGCATGTGCAAGAATTCCGAGCTAATTGGTGAGAGTTGGACCAAGTAGGGTTGGAATTATTCAAGACACGGAGCACAGGGTCACTGACCGAAGCTGGCATAACGGCAGCCGAGCCTACACCTTGGATAGCTCTGAGTATCACGAGCGTATGATAATCTAAGCTCAAGGACGATGGGAACAGTATTAATGACCAGACAACATGGTGAATTCACCTTGTGAAAACCCACATCCGAGGGTCACCACTGCCAATAAGAATGATCCTAACGAGAACGTTTTCTTGCACCCATATAAATCTGCCAATCGACCAAAGACAATTAATAAACACCCCTTTATCAATTCCCGCCAGAATTTCAGCCATCCTATAACGAACAGTGGGAACCGACCGAATGATACTGACCCCGCTCAAGGAGTATGCAGATAACAACCATTCTAACTGTGTCTCTTGGACATCAAGATCTCTGCCTATCGTCGCGAGGCAGATAGAAACAGATGTGCAATTCGCGGTCTGAAAATGTCCGTTATTCATTAGTGGGAGTGATAAGCAGGAAGGAAAATACCGCTTACATTGATGACCATAGCAAAAGTACAACTCAATACCAGGATTGTAGATTTCAACGTGGTTCTCTTGCGGCCATCAGGGATGATAGGGTCGATCAATGTCGTCGAGCTTTCGGATTTCAGGTCGACCTCATGGGTGGGTGTCGTGGGCGAGGACATGATATGGTCGATGACGAAGGGAAGTCAATAGCTCAGTCGACACGATACGTGTAAGAACGACTGAGGTATTGATAATGCATCATAATGGTACTTATAACGGAAGAGTGGAAGTCCGTGGTTAGACGGGTGTCCGTAAGTTTGAAATGTCCGTTGTAAAGGAAGAATAATATTGGGAATGTGCATGTGTAAGCGAGTCCGGGGAAGCGCAAGTAACGAGTCACCTTCAATACTCCCCTGGCTCGACACCCTACCCCTCACAAAGGCGGAGAAGAACACAAATGCGGTTGTGCATAACCTTGCCCAATGTTTTAGTAAAGATGTCCGCGAGGTTGTCAGCCGAGGGGATATGGTCCACGACGATGTCACCATCGTCAACTCGTTCTCGTATGTAATGGTGCCGTGTATCGGTGTGTTTCACGCGGGCGTTGTGCTTTGTGTCCTTGGTGAGCGCGATGGCACCCGCGTTATCTCCGTATAAACGTGCGGGTTTCGGTTGTGGGAAACCCACCCCAGACATCGCCGGGTTCATCCATAGAATCTATTGTGCAGTCCGTGTTAGCGCCACATATTCAGCTTCCGCTGTGGACAGTGCAACGGTCGGTTGATACTTTGCCCCCCATGCCACTGGACCTTCAGTAGCTTCAGTCATGAAGAACACATGACCTGAACAAGAACGCCTCGTGTCCCTGTCACCACCATAATCGGCGTCGACGTACCCATAGGGCGTAGGGTTGCCGCAGTCCGGTTCTGAACCAAAGTTCGAACCTGAACCTTTTAGAACCGGACCAAAGTTCGGTCCAAGGTTTGGTTGTGCAGAACCGGACCACAAGTCCAGTTCTGGGTTCGGGTAGGGCACAAAATCTCAGAAAATGTCCGTTGCCCTCTCCCACTATGACATTCTAAAAAAAGATATGATTACAATGTGAATAAGGAATAAGTGAGGGTTTTCATTTACTTACCTTCAATTTATAACAGTACACCTTTCAGCACAAGCCATCAAAACTCCACGTCGTACTGAATATTCCCTGACCGTAGTCTTACTCCATTTTCTATGAGACAATCTTATGGCTTGGTTTGTCCATTCCTTTCGTTCCCATGTGCACGCTTAGCTCATTCCTCCTGACGTGGCAACTACATCGACAAATGATTATTTCCCCTACAATGACTGGTGACTGAGACAGGAGACAGGTTTTTCGACCATCTGTTTCTGCTGGGCCTAGGTAAGCCTCCGATGTTGTTCATTCACATAGGTAAGCTACACTGTACCGAATAATACGCTCTATCGAACGTACACATTGTATTGAGTAATACGGGTTCGGTGGACACCGTCGAACACTCTGTATATATGTACCTACTATAGTAACCAATGAATGCACTGTTAGATAGCTTTCTGTACTGCACAGTCCGTAAATTGAGCATGTAATTGATATAGACATGGGTAACCCATGAACTGGCGACACAGGGATCAGCATCAGCATCGGCATCGGCATCGGCATCGGCATCGGCAAGTGACATTGGCAGCGGCATTGGACTGTCAAATGCCACGGGCATCGGATATGAAACAGAGAGAGGCATCGGCAGTGACATCGGGCATAAGGCCAGAACTGGGATGTCCTCGCTCGTTGTCGTGCCCCTGAGTATGACTTGTATCTCGTGTGTCTGCCAACCAAAGGGCTGGTCCTGGCAATGTGTTCCGGTTATACACTAAATGAGCCTTTTCCAACGAACTGGAGCAGAGCACAGATGGAGCATGTAATTCATATAGACATGGGTAACCCATGAATTGGCGACACAGACAGGGGCATCGGCATCGGCATCAGGCATCACCCCAGAACTGGGATGTCCTCGCTCGTTGTTGTTCCCGTGAGTATGACTTGTATCTCGTGTGGGAACGTCTTCATTGACAGTGTCTCGTTTAGTGTTCTCACGCTTCTGCCAACCCAAGGGCCGTGCAGGCTGAGTTGGTCCTGGCAAAGCATTCCGGTTATACACTAAATGGGCCTTTTCCAACAGACTGGAGCAGAGTACAGCTCAATATAATTTCTTGGATCCAGCAAGAATAATTTTTCCTAGCTACATAGATGTACATTGAAATGAGGACAATAGGCCATCAGTGGGAATCGGCCGGGGGATCGGCAACGGTGTGGTTGGTGTTCTCATGGGACAATGGTCTGATGGGAATTGCTGAGAACCTGGTTTCAAATGATTTGAGATTATGTTCCACCCTTTCCTTCAAAGTCGCATATGTCTTCAATGTGATATCTTGTTGTTCCAGCTTCTCAACCTCGGCCATGTAGAGACGATGACTGGCATCCTTGTATGACGTGCCAAGCTGCTTTTGTAGGGCCTTGACTTCTGCATGGCAGCTCAACAACTCCCTGTCTGTCAAGTTCTGCAACAGCATGAACTACTTATTAGCCACACAAACCGAGGACAATGAAAACATACTGGATCGGCGGGTAGGGTGAGCTGGTTTCAGGCGACAACGAAGCATGGTTCATCGGTCATGTTTCCAGACTGTAAAATGAATGATGAGTCAGTCAGAAGATAGACACCATCGGTCAGACGACACGGCATCGGCATCGGCATCGGCATCGGCATCGGCATCGGCATCGGCAGCAGGCCCAAAGGGTCGGCCAGCGGCATCGATATCATATGCGTTGAAATGAATTGTAGAAACGTACCCCCCCAGCTGCATTGCGCACATTGAATTCGACCTTCTTGTGATAGGCCTCCATTGCCTGATGGGTAGCAGGAATCATGAAATGGGGCACTAGATATTGCTGCCCATCGTCACTGCTGATATGGACATACCCATCAGGAATACCATCCGCCTGCGTTTGCTGCTGATTGTTCATTGTGGTTGTATCACAGAGGTAATCCAGATCTAACTGTAATCAGTGATATGACGCATTTGTTTGTCTATGTGTATCGGAATGTTGTTTGTTGATCATCACACGTGATCGTTGAATTTGCTCGTTTCACTTTCACATCGATATCCAATCCGACGCCGATCTGCACTCCCCACGCCGAACAATGAACGCTACTCCTCAACAGGTCCTCAGCCAAATCAGCGAGATTGAGAATGCGGTCCGCACTGGACTCCACACCGGCGACATCAAGGCTGTGATGAAGGAGCAACATTGGCCACTGGTAAGTCATTGGCATGCTCTCAGGACGAAACTTACATAGTGTAGAAAAAATTATTTGCATGGCAAAAAGAGATTCTGACAGAGGCCGTGCAAAAGGTTTTCCGTGCCGACACGTTCTTGTGGGGATTTGTGGTG